>PVKA01041518.1:0-18035 GCA_004027165.1 Ctenomys sociabilis | reverse complement strand
AAGGCAGCGGGCGGGAGAGTGGAGGCGGGGTTGTGTCAGGTGGCCATTTGGTGTGACAGGCTGGCTCCTCACTGTTCTGGGTAACCTGTGGACATCCACCTACACATGGGGGCATCCACAGCGCTGCGGGGGCAGAGGACTCTGCTTTGTCAGCACTTGGGATAAGAGCAGGCCGGCTTTCCAGAGGAGAGACCTTAAGAGGCTGGATGGACTCCCTGACGCAGGAAAGGCTTCAGCAGGAACTTGGAGTTGTACTTTGTGAGTAAAAGAATATTTTTAAAACATTTGCAAAGTCAACAACAGTAGAATGTATTTGTTGTGTGTGTGTTTTTTAAGTTTTGAAACAGACTCTGGCTATGTAGTGCAGGCTGACCTGGAACTCACTATGTAGCCCAGGCTGTTCTTGAATTCTTGGCAATCCTCCTGCCTCAGCTTCCTGAGTGCTAGGATTACAGGTATGTGCCATCACACTTAGTTCTAGAATGTACTTTTATCAGAATTACACATTAAAGTAATGGTGAAAAAGAATGAAGTATTGATGTTTGTTTTCAAAAAGTATAACTGTCTCATTGCTCTACCATCCCAGGCTTGTGTTAAGTGAGTGCAGTGGCAGATGCTGAAGTTGCCTGAAAGCCCAGGGTCCAGGGGTCAGAGGGCCCACTTTTGTGTTATCCTTTGCAGGACACTGAGCAAGTGCCTAGCACACCTGCTCAACAAGTATTAGCTGGAAAAAATACTTCCCTTGCCACTGCAAATCACCCCGAAGACCATCATCACTGAGTTCCTCCACTCTGGCTCTACCCAGCAGACACATTTCGGTTCTGATTATGCAAATTGGGCTCAGGTGTCTTTGGAATCAGACCATAAACTCTACAGTTGCTGCCAGACTAGAACTTCTTAATGCTGTCCTGTGTCACAGAGCAGACCTTAGACACTAGGTCGAGGTCCTGCTGGCCATGTGGCAGGACCAAGAGAAAGGACTGGAGTCTGAGCCGCTGCAACTTGGAGGCAAGTGCTCCCAAATTGTCACCCATGGTCACACATATGCTGTTCTATGGTCATATATTACACCCCAAGGCGAGGCTGGTATTCAGAGCCAGGCACCACAGATCTCTAGTGAGAGTCTGAGTGCTGCATGTTGGATTGGCACGTTGGATGGTCTCTCAGCAAAGACATTGCTGCCCCAGGGAGGGACACGACTTCTGTGCTAGGGATGCTCCTGTGCATTGTGGGACACAGAATCACATGCCTGGCTCTGAATACCAGAGCCCCCTTTCTCTAGGGGATGCCAGGAGCACTGCTCAGCCTCTGCTTTAGTGAGAACAATAAAAATGTCTCTGCAGTGCATCAAGTGTTGTCTGGGCAGCAACTCACCCCTACCAGGCATCAGGAGGCTTCAGCCCTGCATTTCATGCTGCCAAATCAGTGCCTACCGTCATCCAAGAGCTCCTGGAAGACTCTCTGTTGGGTGCTTGCCCCAGAGCTGACAATGGCACTTCAAGACAGCACAGCATGATGCTGGAGGCCAGAGGCTGCCAAAGATGCCAACAGACAGGACACCCGGAGACAGGACAAGCAAATTTATTAATCTGCACAAGCAAAGGGACCACAGATTGATTGCTCAGCAGCCCAAGGAGGTCCAGAAACTCCCATCCCTTCTTCCTTGGGGAGAGGGAAATGGGGCTGTAGACAATTTGGTATATGAATTTTCAGGGAAAATAAATGGGCCCAAGCACAGGTGCTAGTTTGTGACAAGTTCCTCTGGGCTCAGGGGGGTGAGTGGGTGAGGTTACTGAGAATGACCCCCATCATGTCCAGAGCTGCCCTTGTAAGAACAGATGGAAAGATCTGGCGACAAATGACCATCTATCTTCCTGCCCAGTGATTAAATCCATTTTCCCTTATTTTGTGGGTTCCCTGAGAGGGTTTTGTGGTCACTGCAACTCTTTTGAAAGAAGTCTCTTTAGTCAGATATTAGAAGTTCAGAGGAAACCTCTCAGCCCTTGGGAGGGAGAGAGGGAGGGAAGGAGAGGGTCAAGGATGACCAAGAGAATGGGGGAGGCCAAGGGATATGGTTCTGAGTTGATGTCTGCAGCCCTGCAAGTCACGGTGTTACACTCGGAGGTACCATTTTCTGGGTCCGAACGTTAGGAAGTGATGCCCATCTGACAAATGGACCAACTGGAAGGGACAACTTGCACAAGCTTATGGGCTGGGTAGGTGACTCAACATGCAAGGGCCAGCAGAGGCAGCCTCAGACAGCTGCTTCTCTTCCTCCTCTTCTGAAGTCCAGAGCACCCTGCTCACTGGTGCCTGTAAAAACAGCACCATGCTCATTCGGGTTCTGCAGTGCTGCTTCTGTTGGCACAGGGGCTGTCTATGCCTGTAGGTGCCTAGATGTGGCAGGCACTTGATTGCTGAGTGGACGGCTGATCACCAAAAGGGACAGGAGGAGAGGCAGAGTTATGCCCTTGCTCCATCTCCTTGCTCCCCCTGAGGCTTCCTTAACACCATCCTTTCCTTGGAAGACACTGGGCTATCAGTTCCAGGCACCTTTAATTCCTGGTCACCCTTTGTTCTCAAAAGCAAGATGGCAGGATTCCAGATAGAGCTGTGCTGGTTCACTAATCTGTGTTGTTTTTTGGTTTACTAATCATGCTCATGGTATACTTGACACACCCATTTAAAGCACATATTGCTCATTTATTTGATTATTCTTCAGTTTGTTGAATGTCTGTGACATGCTTATGTCACTTGAGATGGAAGCAAGCACATGCTCACCTTAGTCTCATCCTTAGTGCATTAGCTAGGGTATAGATCCAGTGATCAACCAAAAAGACCCCAAATCCACAATACAGGTGTGTCACCAAGAAGGTGGCTGTTCTCCAGAGGTGGTTAAGTGGTCCCAGTTCAATAGGGTGTTCTGCTCCTGGGTCATGTCTTGCACTATGACACTGTCGTCTGGGTACTCTGTCCCTCTATAGGAGACTGTCCTCTCCAGCTTGGCTGGTTCTAGATGGGTTGGGGGAGTACAGTCAACCTACACATCATTCCTTACATCCTATTGGCTGGAGCTTAGAGTCACATGACCATTCTAATGTGTGAAGGAAACTGAGAAACGCCATCCACAGCCAAGGGCCTTGGGTGCATGCATTGTTTGCACAATGAAGGAAAAGGAACAAATAGGTACTAAAAGCCCAGTAGCAGTCTGTGCCACTCAGCCCATCTTTTTCATTTTTGCTGCCAGTAGCTCAAGAAGCTGAGGCCCAGAGAAAGGTCTCAGGGTGAAGCAGGGCTTCAGACTCCCTGAGGCCTTTGTCTGTCTCCCTGGCCCTGAACTCTTGCCTCAGTGTCTTCCATACAGCCTACAGCGGCTTCCATTGTGCGCAGGGCCCATTTCCCAAGGGGAGACTCTCCTCCAAGAGGTAGTATGTTCTTTGGATGAGTGCTCTTAGCCCTTTTGCTCAGCAGGATCCATACAGCCTTTTAAGGAGATACAGATGATTTCGATTATTTCCCCCTGTAGGAAAATACTCTGGGGCACGGGTACGTGTGCCGCCACACAGACGAGGCTCAAGCTTCAGCATTCAGGGCATTCACAGTGACTCCCTAAAGCACCCAAGAATCCCCATAAACCCAGGCAGAAGTACAGGGAAACACTCGGCGGATGTTGCATTTGGCAGCCAGAGAGTCCTGCTCCTGCCCCAGCCTGGTTCACATTACAGCCTGAGCTCTCCGAGCTCACTTCATTTGCGGTCACCATGGAGCCACTATGCAAATTGTTTTAACATAAGAAGGAGAAGCTCAGATTTGCTGGGCTACCAAGTTCCCAGCTATGAAAATGCCTCCAGGGAATTTAATACTGCCAAGAAATGCAGACGCACCACATTTGGAGCAAGTTATGGACCCTTCCCATGAGTAAGCTTGCACATGTGTGCACGCATGCACGCACACACATACACACATACACACACACGCATGCCCCCCATCTCTGAACAGCAAATGTTGCTCTTGAAGTCATCATTTCTCACACACTGGCATAGCTTACTGTTGGAGTGAGCTGCTCCTCAGCATCAGCCTTGCATGTGCACGCTGCTCTCACGTCCACAGGTCACAGATTTCACCTCTCATGTCTTTCCCCAGTTGTGGACCATGCTGCCAAACAGAGCACATCGAAGCAGAGTGCATACAGACGCTACTTCCTCTCAGCTAACCAGACTCAAGTTTTAAATAAAATGGGCTGAACAAAAACAATCACAAATCTGATCCAGCAGACTCAAAAAATGGCTTGGTGTGGAAGACTCCCTGCTCCTGGGAATCGGCGTTAGCCTCTAGGGCACAGTCAGGTTGCATAATATTGAACACTCCAGCCATGAGTACTGAGGGCCTGAAGAGAAGTGTGGTGGGTGCTGGGTCATGTTTTCAGCAATGGGAGCAGCAGCTGTCACGCTCCACAGCCCTCGCGGGCATTCAAGTCAGGAAGATTTACGTGCCAGCAATTGGGGCCTCAAAGTGACAATCACAACCAGGCTCTGGGCAAATTCATAAAAGAATCTCCCAACCTGAACTTCTGGGGTCTCTCCACAGCCAGCCTTGTCAGAAAGCCCAGCAAGCTTGGTGTAGAGAAGTAGAGGGGCTCTATTCTGTGACTTAATTTTTGCCCAGAGTTAGAAGACCACATAGGACATTGTCAGTTGTGAACCAGGCAGGACAGTCCCCTGTAGCTGGCTTTATCCTAGATGGCTAAAGTTTAGTTTGGAATTCTCCTGGGAGACTGGACAGCATGTGGCACATTGGGGAAGAGAAAGAGCTTGATTTAGAGCAATTCAGCCAGGGTGTGTTGGCATTAGGGGACTGATTCCTACAACCACGAAGAGTCATGGAGAGTCACAAGGAGTCTGCTGAAAAGATGGAGAAGAGACTAGATTGGAGTAGTGGAACTACATTGTCACCCCTCTCCTTTCCATTTCCAGAGATCTCTTGGTCAAAACAGCCTTTCAGTGAAGGGGGTTACATATGTGGCCCTGTTTTGACAAAGGTATCTTTTCCTTCATGCCTGCAGAATGCTGTGCTTGTCTGGCTTCTCCTCTGCCTTCTCTGGGCAGCAAGCTAGGATTGTAAACGTCCAGAGTCTTCTGTCTCAGTTTTGCCCAAATAATAGCTGAGAAATTTACTTTTGTGCCTATTTTAGAGCTATGAGCAGGAAGAGTAAAGAACTGGACCCTTTACTGAAAACAAAAACACACTTGAACTTAGTAAATGAAGCACATTTCCTATGAGTTATTGCTAATTGTGCATATAGTTTCACCCACATCTTTCAGAAACCTAGAGCTCTCTATCTGTCAGAGCCTGTGGAACAAACAATTCCATTCCACATGACTACATACAGGGAAAGGCTCAGCAGTGGGCTCTAAGACCTGCTTCCCTGAGACCTTCTTGGCGGGTCCCAGGAAGTGACTATTTACTTATCATTACTGGCCAGGCTTCAGCCCAGGTCTGATATACAGTCCAAGCCCAGAGCATGGTAGCTAAAGGAGGGGAGGAAGCCTTGGGCCAGCTGTGCCCACCCCAGCCAGGGTTTCATCAGCTGTATTCATGCTGTCCTCATGGCCATCCGAGAGTCAACACACATGGGTGGCTGCTGCCAGCTGGGGCTGCTCTGTAAGCTTGTCTCTCCACAGAGCCCAGGTATACTGGGATGGTAGACCAAGTTTCCAGGATACCAAAGAAAATACCCCAAGATGGTCTTTGCCAGCAATTAGGTCTAGGCTAACAGGCATCAACCGAAACATACTAGAGTGAAAGGCTCACAGCAGCCAGCAGGGATCTGATGACACTTCCTGGCCGAATCCCATGAGAGGGCCTCCAAATCAATAGTGAAGTCAAGAGCTATAAAGAGGCCAGTGTCGCCCCTCAGGATTAGTGCAGGGAAGGCAAGTGGCTCAGCAGCAACTTTGTGCCAGGCCACCACAGGGAGGGGTTTGTAGAGGACTCACCAGGGCGGTGACACCTTGAGCTCTCTGTCCCTCTGTGTGAGCAGCACTCCCAGGAGTGGCCGGCTCAGCATGTTGGCAGGAAGCAGCTCTCTCAGATGGCACAGGCTGCCTGGCTCCCAGCACCCTTCAGATGTTGCTTTTCCTTGCACTACCATCCCCATCTGCTGAGATGGTGTCCCTGTCATGGCAAGAGTCTTAGGCACACCAAATGGGGCTTTGGGGACAGGGTGCTTCCTACATGACCCTGCTGCTTCCTCAAGGACAGTACTTTGCCTGCTACACACCCACCTGAGCCACCCCTGGGATGGACACCTTTCCCTGGGCTGCTCATCCTCCATGTAAATGTGCAGGACTGGTGCATTTACTTCCTCCAAATGTCCCTGTCCCTTTCTACTTCTTCCTCATCTCCTGGGACCCTGGTTTGGCCTTGCAAGGTCTTGGGCCTCAAACATGAGTTATCCACTCAGAACTCCTCATTTAAAATTCTGGTCTCAACTTCTCCCCTGAACCTCACTCACATATACCCAGGGGCCACTCACCCACCAAGCCCCTTACTTATGCCCTGGCCTCTTGTGTTGGTCAACAAGGGGCAACACACATGGCTGGTTGGCACTGTGCAAAGCTGTTCTGTCAGGGCACTCCCAACTTCTACCTTCTTCCCCTGCCTACCACGACCCTGCACAGGGCCCATCTTTTGTTTGGAGTCAATAAATTTATTTATTTTTGTATTTTAGGGAAGGGTCTACAGGGTGTTCAGGGTCTCACTGCTAGATTGGACTTGTAGTGGTCCACCTGTTTATAGCCTTCCAAGAGCTGGGATTACAGGTGCATGCCACCATGCCCAGTCTCAATTGCCATCTCAGTGCACCCCAGGGGTGGGGCCAGCATGGCAGGCCCAGGGATCAAACCCCAGGCCCCTGCTCCTGCTTGCAGGTGCTTTAATCTGCTGAGCTATTTGGCCAGCCCCTTTCACTAAATTTACTTTAAAAATCATAAAACGTGTCTTACAAAAGAGCATTATATCCTGCACACTGCTCTGCAAAGATGCCAGGGACATGTGGACTATTGTTACTTTCCTCCCTGTCCCAACCCCAAATGTTTACAGGGACCACACAAAGTAAGGTATTCACAATAATTACATGGGGGAAATTATTTTAAACCATCAACTATGAACAAAAAAATAAAATCCACTCATGCTACTGCTGTTTTAAAATGTCAATGTTAGTTTTTGCATGCCCTCCCTCCTAAACCCTGTTTGTACAGAACTAAAACATTATTATGCCTGGTGAACAGCAAAGATTTCACCATATCTCAAATGCAGAACACCTATGAAGCAGAGGAATGTTGGCTGTATAAACAGAAGCAGATAAAAAAAGAAATGTAGGAATCCTTCAGTTCTTCACTGGTCTTAGAAAAACTTTCTAGAATACTGCTTCACACTATAAAAAAGAAAAAAAAATCTTGCATTAGAATCCTTCAGCATCTGCATACTGCTTCACAGTGCTCTGCAGCAAATAACATGTGACATCTGTACCTGGTCCTGTAATGGTAGTGATCTGATCTTCGGATCCTTCTAAGGGCTCATCAGCTTTGATAGAAGCTCCTGGTTCATGGCGGATTTGTTTAGTCTACTGACCACCTTTACCAATAATAGATCCAGCCAAATCTTTGGGAATAGTTACTTGTATAGTAATAATAGGCCCACCAAGATCACCATATGAGCCAGGACCCCCTGCATAGGAATAGTCATATCCAGAGCCATTCTATGGTTCATATGCCATCTGCCATTCTGATGGGCTTCATGTATCTATTGCAGAGTCCCAAATTTCACCACCACTGAAACCAACCATGCCAACATAGTGGTCTCCACGTCTTTCTCTTCTATCATAGGCCATTATATCTCCTCCAGTAGGTGGTGGTGGTGATGGAAGAAGAAGATTTCGAGCTCTGCTACCATCTGGCCACCTCGATCAGGAGGAGGGGTGGTGGTTCCCGATGAGGGCTTATGTCATTATAATCTCTTCTAGAGGGAGGGATGGGATGCCCACCTCAACCAAGAGGCATTCTGTCAAAACCACCTCTCCCCACATAGGAAACCCTATAGGCAATCATCAAACATCATGGTAAAACTACCATAATTGTAAGTTTCATTGTAAAAGTTGGGATCATAAGGCTATGAATGTCCTTTGATGGGAGACTCAGATATAAGATAAAGGATGATCTTTATGCACTCTCCAACCCTGTTGGGCTTTCCTCCAATAAGAACGACACTGTCAGTGGAATGAGGACAGCATTCTTGGAAAAGCTTGATTGTTGTCTGAATGTTCTCTCCAAGTTCTTTGATTTTAGCACCTTTGACCCCAATAATTCCTCCTGTCAGACTTTGATGAATTAACAGTCTCAACTCACAGTCAAAGTCACTTCCTTTACAGTGTTGGTAATTTAAACATTCCACAGTATCCAATTCAAGTGGCAGCTGGATGGTTGCAGTGTGTGATGGCAACTGCAGGCCCTCTTCCAAGGTAGGGATGATTCTCTTCAGAATTTCTCCAGCTGTTTCAGTATCAGCACTGATACCCAATATACGCTCCAGCCACTGCTGTCTGGGACTGAAACACTGCCTTGTAGTCTGTACAGAGAGCCTTAATGTTCTTGCCTCCTTTTCTAATCACTGCTCCAGCATTCTTGCTCTGGAGCAGAATTTGTAATTCAACCATCTCATCGGTGTTTCTAGATCTGTTCCATATCTTCGGCAAGACGTTTACCTAATTCCCTGTTGGTTTCAGTGTTGGGGAAGGTGTCCTCTGGCTGCTCAGTTTCCACTTTTTTGTGTTAAATGGACACACCAATCTATATACTGCAAATAAGTGGGATCAGGCAGGAATCTGAGGTTGGTGCAGCAGAGAAGCGGAGGGTAATCGTGGCCACAGTGCCTTCACCTGGAGCGCCTTCCTCCTTTCTCGTTCACTCACTCCCAAGTTTCCATCTTGACTCTTCCAGTTGTCCAGGGGTAAAGTTTTCACCATTGCTAATATCTCTCTTTCCTTCAGCCACTCCATCAGAGAACCCAGTCAGTTCCACCTCTGGAGCTTGGCCAGGGCCTGACTGACTCACTGCTATCTCCATGCCCCACTGGGCCCACACCATCAGCCTATCCCAGCTGCATCACACCAGTGACCTCCAGCCATGACCTGCTCTCTCTTCTGCTCTGCCTCAGTTCTTTCATGCAAGTCAGCCATGCACTTCATCCTGCTTACTGAGAGGGTCCTAGATCCACGGACAGCAGACACCATGTGAAATTGCCAGCCAAGGTAAGAGTGCTGCAGTCCCAAGCTTGGGACAGCAGAGCAGTGAGAAGCTGGACAAGGCATAGGTTTCCTCGGAGGGAACCAGCCCAGTGGACATTTTGACTTCAGATTCCTGGACTCTAGAAAAGTGACAGAAGAGAGCTCTATTACGTTAAGCCACTCAGCATGTGGCAACTTCTTACAGCAGTGCTAGAAGATGAAGCCCCTTGACTTGCACCTCCAAGGGATTAGGGGAAGTCATGTGCTATGAGCCTCCTTAGCTCCAACTGTAAAGCACCACAATTGTAACAACATCTTATGGTACAAATCACTGGTGATGATAAATTATGATGCATGTCTTATAAAACCAGGAGTACGTGAGTGTTTGAAAGGCTGTTTTTCAAAGAGGAAGTTTTTGCCATTGTTTCAATAAATATTAAAATAATATATGAGTTTATAAGAGAAAAATTTATTTTTTAAATTTTATTTATTTGTATTTTAGGGAAAGGTTTACAGGGTGTTCAGGGTCTCACTGCTAGACCAGAATACTAGTGTCCTGCCTATTTACAGACAGCCTCCTAAGAACTGGGATTACAGGCATGTACCAACATGCCCAGTCTCAATTGCTGTCTCAGCTCACCCTGGGAGCAGGGCTGGCATGGCAGGCCTGGGGATCGAACTCCTAGCCCCTGTGCCTGCTTGCAGATATTTTAATCTGCTGAGCTATTTGGCTGGCCCTCAAGAGAAAAAATTTAAATCTGAATTTTACACCTGTACCTATAGCCACACTCTGTTCTGGAGAGTTACCCATGTTCCTTTGCAGACTGATACTTACATTTCACTTCGGGGTTAAGTCTTAGGTCCACCACCCCTGAGCCCTTTGAGCTGGCTCAGCCTCCTTGGGCCTCAGTTTCTCTCAGTGCCTAGATGATGATTACAATAACTTCCAGGGTCCTGGCTAGGATGGAAAGGGGCACCCATGAGAAGCACGAGTCCCTAGGCAAGGCACAATGTCTACATAGGAAGAGGAAGATGTAGGGTCACTGAGCCCCAGGCACCCCACCAGGTGTTAGCACAGAGTCTGGCACTCAGAAAGCGCTCATTCATTCACATGTCATGTGTATCACTGGTTGCCTGAGACAAGGGCACCTTTGGGCTTCAGCATGGTTCCCTCTCAGTCCCAGGCTGGCATCAGCAGCCTCACCCCCGCACCTACTTCCATAACTGATCCCTCTTTGTTCTTCTGATGCACAAACACCATCTCTCCCAGGAAGCCTCTTTGGCCTGGGTGAATTTTGGAGACCCCTGGGGCTCTCCCAGCCCTGGGCTTCTCCCGCTCACACCATTCAAGCCACCCCCATACTCTGCCAATTTCTGTGCTTCAAATTTTGTGGAGGTTAGCCTTGTCTTACTCAATCCTGTGTCCCCTGCCAAACACAGGAGGCAGGGGCAGAATAAGGCTCATGGACCATGAGGATCCCCTCCCCTGTCCCCAAGTCTCCTGGAATTCCTTCTATCATAGCACATGTTACAGTCATAGTCTTCACTATTGGTGTGCATGGCTATCAATTCATATAGATATACCAGTCAGTTATTTCTATGATAATCCTTCCAAACAAACATCCCCTGACCTCAGTGGCTTAGGAGAGCACGTTTTTCTTGCTGATGAGCCTGTAGGTGTGTCCCAAGATGCACGAGGGGGCCTGGTCTGCATCTTGGGTTCTCATTCTGGGAACACGGTCGACCTTGGAGCAGCTCTTCTTGTGGTGGATGTGCAAGTGTGACTGGGAGCACCCACACGGCATCCCGTAAATCCTTTATGTAGGACTGGTGCATTTATTTCCTTTTACAAACTCTCACCCTCACCTGCACCCGCCCACATTCTCCCCTGGTGTCGCAAGGGGCCTCCCTTATGCTGCATTCAGGATGTGGCCCAGTGCAGCCAGGCTATGCCACAAGTGCTTGGTGGCGGAGCGAGTGGCAGAGCTTGTTTCCCAACCACTTACTTCACGGTGTTAGAAGCATCACCTGACGGAATCAAGGGCAACCTGCAAAGTCAGCACCCGCCCTACTTCACAGAGGCAGGCCGCAGGACAAGCAGTCCGCCCCAGAAGTGGGTGGTTCAGGCCGAAGACGTGGGCTGCGCCCCGCAGGATGGAATGGGCTCCAGGTTTAGCTCTCTCTGTGGCCTGGAGTCCCGTCCAGCAAGTCCTTTCCTCTGCTCCTGTGCTTCCCTGGGTGTCTTCTTGCAGTTTCAAGAGTTCTCTTTTTATATGCAGGTCTTCGCCATATTTTTATTTCATTTTAGTGCAGGGCAAGTGATAGGATTTAGTTTTCGTCTTTTGCAGTTGGATGCTCAGTTTTCCCAGTATTGTTAGCTAAAGAGAACGAATGTTCTCTGCTCTAAGAAGTGGGGTGGGGTGGAGGTTTCTGATTGGCAGGTCATTTTGGTTAGAAAAGAATTTTTGCGAAGAGACTGATGCTTCTTTAAACCCTTTGTCTTACTGTGATTTTTAAAAATGAGAAACAAAATTTGGAGAATCAACCTATTGGAGTAAATTGTTTATAAGGAAAAGGAGGAAAAGAAGCAAATATTTAGGAAGACAGGCAAGGAAAAGAAAACAGAAAAGAGAGAAGAGAAATAAGAGAGGAGAGAAGTGAGGAGAAAGAAGAGAGACGGGAAGACCCAAATTTCTAACAAAGCGAGCGCCCAGCAGATGGCGGGATCAAGCCAGAAGATGCCGCCGCGCTCCGGGAGGCCGGGTGGGCGGCCCCGAGCGACCCGGAACGTCTGGCGCTCCTCGAGGAGCCCCCGGCAGGTGCCACCCACCCGGCCCTTGGGCTCGGGGGCACCATGGCGCCCCCGTCCTTAGAATGCCGGGCCCCTCGTCTTTCCCTCACCTCTCCGAGCTCCCGTTGGAGCGCGGGGATCAGAAAGGAACCCTGCCCCCCCCCCATCCGAGCCCGGGCAGGGCAGTTTGGGGAAATCCCGAGGCCCACGCCTGGCAATTCCCAAGGAGGCCAATTCCCAGGCGGTAAAACACGGCTCTCTCGGGCCTCAGTTTCCTGTAGAGGACTCAAATTCCGCCCGACAAGGGCGGGGCCCTACTTTCATTCAGTCGAATGTCTAGGAACACACAAAGGAGCGGCGCGTGTTCCTGAGGCGGGCAGACCTCGCGCGGCCGCGTGTCCACCGGGGAACCCGAGGGACCCGGGCGTCCGGGCTATTGGAGGACGCGCTCTTCGCCCGCCTAGAGGACCTCGGCCCGCAGCGCCCCAAGATAGGTAGCAAACACTTTTTTTCTTTGGGATATCTGCAAGGGGGCGTGGATGGCGGAGCGAGTGATATTCTGGTCCGGCTGGCCCACAGCAGGGTCCTGAGCCACCGTCTCCTCCAACTCCGCCCTCCCCGCCGCACGGGGGCTGCGCTCCTCTGCCGCGCCCCTCCGCTCTGCCCTCGCCCGTGCGTCCCTCCCCTAGCTCTCCTCTTCCTCCGCCTCCTCCGCCGTCTCACGCCCGCTGCAGCCCGTGAGCCGCACGGCACGGTGGCCCCGGCGCGGGGAGTCCCCGCTCCCGATCCCGCACTGGCGCGAGGTGCGGCTCCCGGGAGCGCGCGGCTGGGGGCGCTGGGAGGAGGGGGCGCGGCGGCGCGGTGCCCGCCCCTGTTTGGCGCTCGGCCCCCTCGGGCTCCGCGTGGCTGCGACCTGAGCTAGGCGCCCGACCGCGTCCCGCCCCCCGCTTCCGCGCCGGGTATGTAGCAGCGGCAGCAGCTGCGGTCGCCGCGGCGGAATATGGGCGGGAACCACTCCCACAAGCCCCCCGTGTTTGACGAGAATGAGGAAGGTAAGAGGGCAGGGGCGCCGGTCCCCACCCCCGCCGCCCCCTAGCTCGGTGACGGCGGGCTCTGCCTCTCCTCCGTCCTCTGCCGCGCGGCGGGGCACGGGGACCCAGGCGCTGCCACATCGTGGCGCGGGCGGAGGGCCCGGCCCGGTGCCAGGCGCGGGGCTTCCACCGGGGCGACTCCCCGGCATTGCGTGCCCTGAGGGGGCCGAGGTGACAGAGCACCGAGCTGTGGTGGCAGATTCGCAGAGAAAAGCGGGCCCAAACTTGCGGTGTCGCAGGGAAGACTTGGCTGTGGCAGCTTTTCGGGGTTTTGCGTGCCTGAGGCGGCTGGGAAGCCAGAGCTGCCTTCAGAGCTTGAGGATGGAGGAGGGGGTGTAGCGCTGACGGGTGGGCCTGTGCGTGCGTACGTGCGTGTGTGTGTGTGCGTGCTTGGTTGTCCAACGCCATTCGGACCCGTGCACGGCCCAGGACAGTTTAAGGAAACTTTCTTGGCTACACTCCATGTCCCTGAGGAGGAAGTCTCGCTGGCCAAGGGCTCCCTGTTGGGTGGGTGGGTGGGGTGCTCCACCCTCACCGGGAACCCGGAGTTTCAGGTCCTGGTGGCTTAGGTCCATAAAGTTAGACGTTCTGCCCAGCAGAACCATTCTGCCAGCGCTGTGTGTCTACTGACAAGTTCCTAACGTCTCTGAAACACCATTTCCCTTACCTGTGAGTTGAGAGCGTTAAGTACTGGCCGCTGGCATATAGAATTAAGTTTAACCACTAACAGTCCAGCTCCAAAGTGCCTAATACCTCCATTCTATACACATGTTGCTGGTTTTCTGTTCCTAACCCCCTGCCACTAAAGCCTGGCTTCCGCCTGGGTGGACTTCCGTGCCCACTGTGCCGGAGGAAGAAAGAGCAGGCAGTGCTGAGCTTTGCTGTGGGCCAGGCACTGTTCTAGGATCCCCTCCCCTCCAGGTGCCCCGTGACACAGGTGCTGTTGCCACCCGTGTGTTACTGAAGAAAGGGGCTGTCCTTGCCACAGCTGGCCCTGGGGCAGGACAGTCTGCCCTGGAAGATGGCTTGTCACTTCTGCTCAGGGCACAGCTCTGTGTGCACAGAACTGGCTCCTAGAGCAGCAGAGGCCCTGGGTACTACTTGCATGCCCCCAGGAAGCCCCATCCGCAGCATAGCTGAGCACAGCAGCAACATCAGAGAAGCCAGGCCCTGCTGTGTGTGCCAGACCTGGGCACGCTTTGCTTGAAGCATTTCCTTCTCCAGTGGCACCAAATGACTGTCCTAGGTGATCAGACTGGTGAGAGGTCAGCACAGTGTGGAAGGCCCAGAGAGGCCCACCATCTTCCTAGCATTTGGTCTGGACTGTGGGCAAGCAGGAGCTGGGTGGGATGGGGGTGGAGGCTTTTGGAAGGCTCTTGTGCGTTCTAGAGAAGGCCACCTGCGCGGCCTCACTCCCAGTTTCAGGTGTTCCTGCTTCCAGCCTTCCAGACTGGGTCTTGGTCTTGCTCTGGGTAATTTTAACAGCTTTCCATTTCTTTTGTCTTTAATTTTATTTACAGAGAACATTTGCTGTCTTTGTATTAACAACTGCTCTTTATCCCAGAAAATGTGCTTTAAAATATTTATTGGCAAAATTTTTGTTTCCTTGCAGCCAGCCTTCTATTTCCATGCTGTGCTTCTTCATCCTGAAAGCAGGCTGGGCCTGAGGTTGATTACCTGTTTGGGTGCTGATGTTGAAATCCAAGGTTGGGGCTCTCTGGCCCAGTGAAACATGAACTTGATGGATTTTGCTGAAGTATTTCTCATGGATTACCCGTGCAAGCACAACGGTGTTATTTGGCACCAACAGACTTATTTATTTCTTTAGCTTCCATGGCTCACCGTTTGGGCATCTCTTCCCTATGCTGGGCACCGGGAATGGAAGGAAGGTGAAGCACCTCCAGTCCTGATGTTAGTGAGAGCCAGTGAAGGAACACCTTCTTTAAGACCTGAATGGCAGGTGTTCCTCCTGGGGGTGGGGGAAAGCGGATGGAGGCAGAGAAGGGACAGTTCAGAAGGAGGGAACAGACTGCAAACACAGATGGTAAAGAGTGAATGTGGCCCTTCGGGGTGGTACTGAGGGGTGGTGGCTCCCCCTGTAATGTAGGCAGAGGCTAGAAGGTACAAGTGCTGGGTCAGCCTTAAGGGGTGTGGTGGCCACATGAAGGTGCTTGAGCTTGTGCGTGCAGACAGTGTGGCATTACTGTGGGACAGAGGCACTTTGGAAGTGACACAATCCCATGAGCACACCCTCTCTCACAAACCCTAGTTGTCTGGTGGCTTCAAGGGCAGACATGCACCTGACCAGGCAAGTAGGACTTTAGCACCTTAATGCTAAGCACAGCTGAAAGCATGCTGTGCCCTGCTGTGCCACGACCACCTCCACTGTGAGGGCAAAGCTGGGCTTGTTGTGGATGTGCTCTCTCAATCAGACTGACTTGATATACAGGAAAGCCAGGGGAGCTCTGTGAAGGGACAGAAAGAGCAGCGTTTCTCTCTTCTGGTGGTGCTTGAATGAACAGCCTCTTTGCTGGTGATGGCAGCTGAGGTTCAGTGGAAGGTGGCCCTGTTGCCCAGTACTCTTGAGTTGCAGATGACAGAAAGCAACATGAAGTCCTCTGAGGGAATTATTTGGCTCTGGCCACTTCACAGCACCCCATGGTAACTACCATTCTGCTTCACGTGGTGGTCACTACTCTGGCATAGATGGTTGTAGTGGCTCCTTCACTATCCTGCTCTGCTGCCACCGTCTTTGTGGTCACTCACTGTTGCAGACTAGTCAGTCCTCTGCTGGGTCTGCACTGCCTGGCCCTGCCCTCTGGCCCAGGTGCAACTCATGAAGGAGAGAACAGCTGCTATCCTTCTGCACACTGGGCCCCATCCTTGGACCTCACTGCCTCTGGCACCCTCTTGCATCCCTCCCTGTGTGCCTGGCCCTGTGGGGCTTCATGGGGCCTTCATGGAGCGCCCGATCTGAATTGGAGCACACAGGTCCTTCCCTTGCTTCACCTCCTGCCAATTCTTCTCAGATGATTTTACTTATTCTCTTAGTTACTGTGCCTTCCTTTCTATCCTCAGTTGCAGATGCCTTAAAAGCACTGGTTTGTTTGTAACTGTTTGTCTCCTCCTAAATAGTTACAGGCTCCTCAAAGTTAGGAATCTTGTGGATTGGATCCAGCATTGTGTTCCTAAGCCTAAAATAACTCCTGGACTAAGAGATGCTCTGTGGATTTTTGGTGAGTGAATGAATGAATGCAAGTGTTAGCCTCATCAGCTGTGGTTGGAACTAGGTTCTCATATGACACCAGGTATCCTCTTCCTTGTATCTTCTGCCCTCCTGTGGGCTGGGGTTTTAGGAAGGGTCTTTTCTGACTTGATTCCTCTCAGACGCACAGTCTTGTAGCTCCAAGTGTAGAGAGAGTCTTTCTCATCATCTTTGCAGAGACTGTCAGAGGATGACTTGGGTTTAGCTCTGACTCAATCTTGGAGTATCCTTGAGCCAATTTATTTTAACCAGGGAGGTACCAGCCTCTCACTGGCCAGGCTGGGTCCCAGGCCCATGCTTGGAGCAGGCATGGATTCAGTTCTAGCTAAGGAATTTGGGTAGAAGATGCCTAAGAAAAATTGCCCCAAGGAATACTAAAGTATCACAGGGACAAAGGCGAAGTATACTTCTGAGCAGGCAGACAAAACAATAAAAATCCCATGCACTTCAATACCTGTTACCATTGTCTTCTTTGCTCAGAGCTCTTTGGCTTATCTCACTCACTTGTTGGGTTCCTCAGGTAACTTTCTGTTGCTGTAACAAAATGCCTGAAACTAAGAAAGAGCATGGGTTTCTTTGGTGTGGGTCACAGTATTAGAGGTTTCATTCCAGGATTGACCTGACTGTGGTTTGGGATTGTACAGAAGCAGCACATCATGGTGAGAGTAGAGGAAATACAAGAAGTGAAGGAGTGAGGAAAAGGCCAACCACATGGCCTCAGGAATGGCAAGTCTCCAAGTAGGGCCCACCTTTGAAAAGCTCCACCCCTCCCAGCACTGCCCTGGAAACCAAACCTTTAACATGCAGATTTTGGGAACATTCCCTGTCCAAACTGTAGCCATATTCACTTTTCACACCAAACTGGGGCCTTAGAGCAGCAGTTACTTCTTTTCCATCTTTGCATCTGCAAGACCTTGAGCAGAGCCACAGAAGGTATGTGGCAGCTGTATTTTGACAGAGAGCTATTTCGTTTTGAAAGAAAGATGAAAGCAAACACTGGGGGCCAATTTCCTGTATCTTTCTGAGTTCTGAAGCCATCAGGAGACAGCACATACATCAGGTCTAGCACTAGTCAAATTTGTTTGGAGGGCAGGCTTCGGATTTAGACCAGGATGGCCTTCCTCTTCCTGTAGCTCAGCTTGGGACTCAGCTGAACAGAGAGCTGAACACTCAGAATGGACCTTACGCCTCCAGCAAGGGCTCCTGGTTATGACATCAGAGGACCCCTGGCAAACTCCTGCAAAGATAGAAATGCAGAAACAGTGACTGTCACAGCCAGGGCATCAGACTATGAGACAGCATGACTTGACACAACAGTTTTTCACATCCAGAGAGAAAGCAGAGCTTTTTCCTGTTCCTGCTTCAGTAGCATTGGGGTGTGTGTGTGGGGGCTGACTTCTATGAGGAGGGTATTGTGTTGATGAGGAGGCAGGATTTCTGTTGAGTCCTGAAGGAAGGTATTAAGTGCCTTGAGAGGAAAGAGATCTGTAGTTTAGGAGGATCAAGCAGTGCAAATGAGCACTGAGCTTGGGCATTCCTTAGGCTGGAAGAACTCTTGAAGACATAGGGGTAGGTAAAGAGTTCATGAACAAACATATATTCGCA
>PVKA01041517.1:0-18036 GCA_004027165.1 Ctenomys sociabilis | reverse complement strand
TATTTCTGCTTTGTGTTCCTCTTTACCTTTCTGCTGTTGTTTCTTTGCTTCTGATGCTGTTAATTCATATGGTTCAGCTGGAATAGTGTTCCCTACACTTGTTCTGGCTGGGCACTGGGTTTCCCCCGTATGTTTCTGGATTTAATTCATTCCTTCAGATGCTATGGATTCAAATATTTCCTTTTTTATTTCAGGCATTAATTCTGGTCTGAGTTCCTCCATACCTTTGTGCTGTTGTTCCATCTCTTCCATCTCTGTTAATTCATTCATTTCAGCTGAGCTAGTGTCCTCTGCACTTATTGGTGGACTCGAGGCTTGAGATTGCATTTTTCTCCTTGTCTTTGTTATTTTGTATAGCACTGACCTCTGACCTTTTGTGTAGAGCTTTGATGCAGTTATAACCTTAGCATATAATGAGATTCCTGTGGGAGTCCATTAAGTTTGAGTTTATCCAGTTATGCCTGGCCTGGATCTAGCTGTTGTGTTCAGTTCCTTTTTGATGCAGCTTTTCTGGTACAACTGTGAGCCTGTTGTTCCCCTCTGTTAGGTCCCTGGTCCAGGGAGTATGGGGAGTGCAGGAGCTCTTCCTCACACTCACCAGGCTTGGCAGGGGTGGATGGAGTGCCAGGAGAGTCATAGAACTTCTCGCTTCTGTGGCAGGCTTTGGGGCAGGGGATCCAGGGAGTTGCCAGACAGGCCTGTCTGGGGTGTCTCAAGCAGATCTCTGGCTAAGATGTCTTGGGGCCTAAGGCTCTGGATGGCATAGAGCATGCACAGGAAGAAGCCAAGGGCTCTCCCTCAGACTCACCACACACTCACTGAACAGGGATGCCGAGAGTTGGAGAAATTCCCACTTGCTCAGCAGGCTTGGAGGCAGGGTCACCGGACTAATAATTTTAAACACTGTGTTTTTTTCTTTCTGCATGCATTTATTGACTTATTACAAATATTTGCTGGTTGCCAACCAGGTGCCAGAACTACAGTAGTCTGTGTCCTATGGGAAGGACAAGTAGTGAACAAGAATAAGTTCCTGTCTTCACTGATCTTCCGTTCAACTGATTGGAAGAAATTGCCTGTGACAATACAGGAGTGATTAGCACTGGCAATGAAAAGTAAAGCAATGTAAAGGAGACAATAGAATCTGGAGCTTGTGGATTGGTCTACATCATAGGGAGGAATGACTCCCTTTTAGTTGTGATTTTTTTGTGGTGCCAGGGATTAAATTTAGGGCCTCACACATGCCCCAGCAAGAGCTCTCTCACTGACCTACACCTCACCTCTAAGAATCATATTTTTTACCTTGCTAATGCTAGTACATAAGCAATGCTTGGTTTTATTTAATTAGTCGTCAGGCACTTTGTTAAACATATTAGTATTAGTAGAGTTTAGCTGTCTGTCTTGGTCTAGATAAGCAGCCAAGTATAATGTACATTTAATTTTTTGTTTTTTTTCAAAAATTTTTGTAATTATTTTCTTAGCATATTATGCCATGAACAAACAGAGAAGTAATCTTTTGAAGATGACTTTTATGAGAAGTTGGGATAAAAATACTTTAGTATTAAAAGACTGTGTATAAAATATGATGATTAGAAAGGGTTAGAAAAACAACCTAAGTTCACAGATCAAAGTTGGAGAAATAGAAGGGCTGCAAGGCCAGCCAACATTTTGGCCCTAGCCTTTCAAGGTCAGTGAAGTCTCAGGACATAGGAGAACCTGAACTGTAACATCATGAAACTCAGTTAAGCCCCAAATTTTCTGAACAAGGAGATTATAGAGCCACAGAGGAAAGAGATCAGAGTTCTATAGAGTGCCTCGGGAGAGTCACATGGAGAGAAAACTTGCTCTCAGGCTCTCACAGAGAGCAAACTGGTCCAGCATTGGCCATGACTCATCCACATGGATGACACAGACAAAGGAACTACAGAATAATGTACAGGACTACAAAATAAACCCTGAGAGGACTTCACTGACCACATAGGAAATATAAAGTTCATGTGTTGGTTTATAAGTCTTGCTCTATCTAGGTCTTAACCATCCAGCAGAAAAGTATAAAAATGAAGTATACATCATGGGGCCATAATATTAAGTTGAGCTGTAAATGGCTATGGTTGACAACTTCTTCAGATAATTCACTATTGTGGAATGCTGGACTGTGTTGGATTGTGTTGTCGAGTTCAGGCACCTAAATTGGTTGAATGACAGTGGCGTGCCCATATTTGACAGGTGTAGACAAAGGAAGGGGTATAGAAAGGAAGAATCATGATGTGTGTGTATGGACAGTACAGTTGGGATAGATAATGCCGTGCTTCTACATAATTCTATGAGAGGCAAGATTTGCACTAATGGTGGTTGGACAAGATATTATGTTGGCTTCTAGTACTATGGACAACCACTAGGAAAATAACAAGGTAGAAAGTATTAATTATTGAATCTTTAATATAATTCATGTATAAAAAATAAGATACACACACAGCTACACTCTCTTAATTTACTGATAAGAGACATCTGCTATAATAATGTCTGTAAGTATAATATCATGTATGCACCATCTATGATACCAAAACATTATGAAAACAGTTTTCAATGTATTAATTTATCAAATTCATCCTGTTAAGGTGTCTTAAAACTGTCTCATTGATATTTGTACTTCAATAAAATAATAAATAAATAAATAAATAAATAAAAATTAACAAAAGAAAAAGAAAAGATTAGAAAATAATGTCTTAGCTGTGCGGGCCCTGCCCTCAGGGCATGCTGAGACAGCAACTGAGACTGGGTGTGGTGGTGCATGCCTGTAATACCAGCTCTTGGGAGGCTGTAGATAGTCAGATCACTACAAGTCTGATTTAGTAGTGAGACCCTAAACACCCTGTAGACCCTTCCCTAAAAAATACAAAAAAAAAAAAAAAAAACAATGAAAATAATGACTTAGATGCAAACAGATCACCTTAGTGTGAGGTCATGGATGAAAGGCTCCTCCTCCTTCCCACCTCCTCCTGGGATCATTATTTTCCTGAAAATGGCAGGAGCAAATCTGTGTTGGCTACTTTTTTTGTTACTATGACAAAATATCCAGCACCCACAGTTAAAGGAGAAAAGTTCTTTAGCTCATGGTTCATTGAGATTTCAGTCAGTTATTGGCTGGCTCCAAGACAGGGTGATGTGGTAGGCAGACATTCATGGTGGGCGGAGGATAGCAGTGCAAGCAAGGGTCAGCCAGACTCTTTATATTCCTTTTTATCTTATCTAGACTATGTAAGGCAGGCAGCACTCACATCCTTAACCCTAGTGTGCTTGAGCCTAGCATGCCACCACGCTAGTACCGCACACTCTAGATCCAGCCACCTCCAGAAAGGTCCCACCTGTGACTATGAGGCTTTGGGATTGTGTCTAGAAACAGCTTGAACCCAAGTGATGGCATTTGGGGCATGCTTGGCATTGGGCACAGGAGCCCTTCGCTGGAATCCCCAAAGACGAGCGTCGCAGTGGTGGTAACAGGGTGCACTTGTACCCAGAAGTCTTTTCAGGGAAAACAAGTTGCTTCCACTTCCTGCTTCTGGGCCCTGCTCTGCTCAAGGGACAGTGGCTCCTCCTGGGAGGGGCCAGGTTGCCCCAAATGAAGCTCAAGCACATCTCCAACCAGACATGATTCAAAGGGCTTGAGAAATTGGCCTTGGTAGGCCAGCTCTCTTCCTGCCTGAGAAAGTCTTATTTGTAAGAATTTGGTTGTGGGATAAAAGTCTTACTTAATTCCTAAGTGTATAAAAAATAGCTCTAGTTTGCCAGGCATGGTGTCGCATGCCTTTAATACCAGCACTTGGGAGCTGAGGCAAGAGGATCACCAGGAGTTGGAGGTACTCACTGTGTAGTCCAAGCTGGCCTTGAACTCTTACAATGTAGCTCAGACCCTATCACAAAAAAGATGTACAAATTTTTAAAAAATCTGTTAGTATCTAGTGTCATTTCTCAGTTACCACTTTGATCCTGGCCTAGAATTACTTCCTATAATTTTCCCAAATTAAAGCAAGAAGGGGAACTAACTTTTTAAAGGACTGACTACAGTCTACCCCTAACTATGCACAGGTAGTCAGATATGCTTTAGATTTATTTAATGCTTGTGAAAACTCCACCAGGGGGCTACCACTGTCCATTCTCCAAATGGGGACACTGAGGCTTGGAGGTACAGCTTAACATCACTCAGATAACAAGAAAAAGGGCTGGAATGGTTCTTTTAAGGCAATAATGTTTTATTAATTTTATTGCAAAACAAATAGCAATGAGATAGTTTCAAAACAGGTTAGTAGGACAGTTACAATCATTAATACACTGCATGTTGTTGTCTTCATAGTAGTTATTCATAGCACAAGATCCAGACATGATATCCTGTCCAAACGCTATTATTTTTTTCCATAATTTTATTGAGAAACAAATATCAATGAGACAGTTTCAAATCAAATTGGTAGAACAGGGCTAGAATGTTAATACAGAGTCACCTTTCTCAAGTCCCTCTCAGAAGCAAGGGCTGTGACCTCCGGGGGGTTCCCTCACCCAAGCACAGCGATAGACAAATCTCCTGAGTAGGCCTTAGGGCCCCTGCAAAACCTCAATCATTTCTGCTCTGACCTGAGGCTGAAACTAGAAACAAATGGAAACATGGAGGAAATGAGCCATTCTGCACCCAGCCATGCAGTTTTGGGGGAAGACCAGGAGATATTCAAATGCCAGCTCAGAGTCCTGAGCTGTGTGTTCACAGGCAGGTTGTTTAATTACTCTGATTCTGGTTTCTGGCTGTCACATGGGGTTATTATGAGGAGAAGATGGTCTCTTGTGAAAACAGTTCAGGGCACAATGCACGGAAAGACTTGAATGTTCCTGTCTGTCTGTCATACTCACTCACTCCATTTTTTTTGTTGCTGTTGTTTTGTTTTTGTGAATTTCATTAGGACAAGTACTAAGCCGTGTAAGTGTCAGCTAACTCTTGTTGCACAGCCCACATTGTAGACATATTTTGTGTGTCAGGTGGTGCCTGTTCAGCCCATTTCACAGAAATTCCCTCCAGGACTCCTCAGTTCTCTATAATTTCTGCAGGAAAGCCAGAAGAGAAGTGGTGCTTGTGCTGGTGGAGGCCTTTGCATGGCCCTTGGGGCACAGGTCCAGCCTCAGATACTATTTGTCTCCAGTGCAATCACACATCCTCTCTTCCATCTGGGGGAGCACAGTGGGCAGGAGACGCGAAGGATCACATGCCTCATGTGGTAAAGATTGCCCTCACAGCCCCACATAGGCTCTTGCCAGCCCTGGCCTCTGCTGTGCTATGACGCATCCTCCCTTCCTCCTTTGCTCTACATTTCTCTTCCCATGATTTCCAGTCATCAGATGGGGACATGGGGTTTAGTGATGGGTCCAGAAGGAAGACACAAATAGCAGCAGCTCAGGGTCAGATCTCTGTTTAAATGTTCTCCCACAGTGCTGTTGGCTTCAGTAATGTCCTGGTCCCTTCCTACCTGCACTCTTATCTTTAGATCTACTGCACAAAGACCCTAGTCAAAGCCTTGGTCTTAAAATACCTGTGTTCTGTTGTGAGGAAGCTGTGTAGTTTCATTCACCTCTGTTCTTCTGATGCTGGCTCCAGAGAAAAAAAGCAAGGAGGCAAGATACTCAGCAAGTGATAGATGCCCAGTGATGACAGGGCGATGGCAAACACGGCCAAGGTGAGGTGAAGGTCACCGTGGCCAGCAGTGTCTTTCATTTCTCTTGATAATGTTTTCTCTGCTGCCATCATCGGCTGTGGTCATTAGGTGTTGAGAGGGAGCAGAAATGGGAGTGGATCATGATGCATTTTGATGGGAGGACAGTTTCCTCTTTGTTTCTTTAAGCTTTGCTCACAATTTCTGGGAGCTTGGGCTTTAGAGTACTTTGTCTCAGCTTTCTTGGGGTCCAATCTGAAATAAGGTGTCTGTGAAATTTCCTATGCTTGGGTGATTTCTTTAGTTTCGGTCTTATTCTGAATTACTTGAAGTGCTCCAGTGTTGTCCAGTGCCTGCTGGACAGCGTGGACATGGCCTCCATCTTTGGCTGCCTGATTCTTGCATGGTCTTCCAATGATCATGCCCTCTAATTTCTGAAGTGTATCTCTTCTCCCATTACCTCCACACTGCGCAGGAATCATCCCCTGTTCAGAGGAACACTACTTGCCAACTCTGCCCTGGCAGTTTCTCTGTGGGTCTGGAATTCCACCAGGGCCTTGTTTGTCTCATTGTTTTTCTGCCTGTCTTTTGTTTCCTTCATCTTTGCATCCTGCTCTGCCAATGTCTTCATAATGTTCCCCTCCAAAAGTGAAAAGACTTCATTTTGGATCTTAAGAATTTCACTTCAGGAGACAGATTCCAATAGCTCTAAACCAGTGTCCTGGGGAGGTGTAATGTGTTCTATTCAGAACGTTTTTCAAAATCCTTACATATACAGACGCTGGACTTTTGGAAGGTGAATGGCTTATACAAGTGCTGTCTTAATTTTCTCTCCTTGCCGAGGCAAAATAACCAACACCCCAGGCTAGGGGGGGAAAGGTTTACTTAGCTCACAGTTTGTTGAGGTTTCAGTCCATAATCAGCTGGCTCCAAGGCAGAGTGGCTCATGGCAGAGGGGCAACAGTTCAGTGCAGCAGAAGACAGAAAAGAGCAATGAAAGGACCAATGAAAAGAGCAATTTCTGTCCCTCATATTGTGTGCTGGCTATCTGCCATGGAGCGGGTGTAGCGTTCACACCCTTAAATCCAGCATGGCCCATGGCTTAATTACATACTCTAGATTCAGCCACCTCCAAAAAACTATGACTGCTTGAGGCTTTAGGGGAATGTCTGGATACAAACTATAAAAGGTGCTGTGCTCAGTAGTGGATTTATCCACTGATGAATCCATAGCAGAATATGCTGATAGGAGGTGCGGGGACTTGGTTGGAGGAGGTGGGTCACTGAGGCTGTGCCTTTGGAAAGCACCTCTCCCTCCCTGGCTTCTCCCTTCCCCCTCTGCTTCCTGGCTGCCATGATGTGAGCAGCTTTCTTCTATTTTCTACCATTTCTATCTCAGAACCAGCCAAAGTCACTGAAACTGGGAGCCAAGGAAAGCCTCTGCCCCTTCAAGTGGTGGGTGTTTAATATTTTGTTCTTGTGATGAGGAACCTGACTAAGATAGGAAGGCAGGAGACGTGGGAGCTTATATGTTGAGAAGAAACAGAGGCTCATGTTTTAACTAGTAACTAATGACAACCATGTTCTCTTTACTTGCTTTCTCTTCAGGCCAAAAAATCTCATTCACTGTCATGTGTCCTAACCACATGATATGATGAAGGTTTGTAAACCGAGGTCCCTAAGTAGAGCACCTATAGGAACTCCATACTGTATGCTCACCAAGTTTTTTCTTTTTTGTGTGTGTGGCTGGCTCAGAATGCCCTGGGGATGGGGCTGGCATGGCATGAAGTGCCTTAGGTTGTTCTCTGGGCTTGCCTAAGCTTGTCTAAGCAGCTACTTTAAACCACCTAGCTGTCTTGCTGGCCCCATCAAGTTCTTTCTTGAGTGACTCAAAGGTTCTTCAAACTCAGCTTGTGTAATGCTAAGACAATTTCCCAGCTCGTGCCATCAAACACCTCTCTTCCTCTTTCTATGTGCTTACCTGGTCATGCTCCAAGATTCCAAAGTTAGACTCCCAACTACCGTCCCTACAGCCAGCCAGTCTGTACAGCCTCCGGGTTTCAAGCACTATTTACCTGTCCCTCCCCAGCTGTCATTTCAGCCCCTGTCATCTGGTTATTGTTTCCCTAGCTCTTCTCTCCTGCCCTCCACTCTAATGCCTTCTGTCTTCTTCCTTGGCCACGGGATGGGCTCCACAAGATAAAAACCTGAGCATAGTATGCTCTTCTTTCCAGTGTGATCCAGCTTCTTGTCCTGGTCTACATGGCCCGCCTGCTTATGGTTCTGGCCTTTAGTCTTCTGTACCCTGGGGTCCCTTGCCTTCTGCACCAGCATATGCCATATGGCAGGTGACTCAGTAGGAGCAGCCTCTGTGTGTGCTGGCATTTGCGGACATGCCCTTTACTTCTCATGCCCAGTGGACAGGTACCTGTTTGTGGACAGACCTAGCTCAGAGATCATCCCAGTGAAGATATCCCTAAAAGCCTACAGGAAAGAGAGGAAGATGGCCAGATTGCTTTGGAGCCTGGATTTCCTGCGCAACACTGTTTTGCATCTAATGTATGCTGCTATCCAGGCACATACAAGGGATGATCAAAAACCATAATGAATGCTTAAACGAAAAAAATTATTCTAGTAAATGATATATTGTCATTAGACCTCTAAAATATTTCCTCTTGCTTTGAAAACTCTTATCCCATTGCTATAAAGCAGTTCTGGAGGTTCTTTTTCATGAGTATTTTTTAAAAATCAATCAATCAATCAATCATTTACTTATTTAGTACAAGGATTCCCTGCACAACTTAGACTCATAGCAATACTCCTGTCTCAGCCTCTCTAGTGCTGGAATTACAGGCATGTGCCATCATGCCCAGTTTCACTGGCCAGCATGGCCTGTGGTACTAGGGACTGAACTTGGGTCCTTGCACTTGCCAGGAAGGTGCTTAGACTGCCCAGCTATCTCCCCAGTCCATCTCATGAGTATTTTTATAAGATTTAATCAATTTTTGATAAATGGTGGTGCCGAGTATCATCCAGCAAAAAGGCAGGCTCGCAGATACATTTCGGTGTGTCCATGGCCATTGTACTCCTCAAATCTGGCACTGTGAAACTTCTTGCTTTTTCTCAAAATCAAAATGACCTTGAAAGGGAAATGCTTTGCATCATTTCAGTGCATTAAAGCAGCCACAGTACAACGAAAGATTTGAAAGAGGAATTCCAGAACTGCTTCAGAAAGTGGCAAGAATGATGGGACCAGTGTGTCTGAATCTCAAGGGAGTATTTTCGGGGGGCATTCATTGCAGTGGATCTCTTACTGCAGTTATTTAAAAAATAACTACTCACTGTAGTTTTTGATCATATGCTATATAACATTGCGCTGCATTTCTCATCTTTGTGACCCTGCGGTTCCATCAGTGCCTCATAAGAGGGGGATTTACCCGCTGAGAGTTCATTGACCTCAACTAACCATACATGTCTTACTGTATCTTCACTTTCACATGCACAGTTGCATGGTTTGATGCCACAGGTTGTGCTACCGAAGATCCAGGTACCAGGGGATGTATCTGTACCCAGGAGAGTATGCAGTCTTGGGCCTGCCTTGGTCCCTGGAGGGAAGCCCAGAGCTCAAGCTCTGGATGATGCATTCTAGACTCTTGGTGCATCTCTGCTGAGTGATTGAACTTCCATGGGCCTACAGGAAAGAGAGGGAGAAGGCCAGATTGCTTTGGAGTCTGGTTTCTGCTCCCTCGTCTGATGTGATTATAGTCACAGATCCACTTGAAAGGAATGGTTCAACAACTTGTCATCAGAGAGATGGCTCCATCCACAGATGGACATTCTCTAATGGAGTTTCTATCTTAAACTTTATCGTTTCTGCTTACAGCACTGATGTGTGCTCAGTAGATACCCTGAGTAGTTTGGTGTATAATCTTTCAGATGTTTTTCTCTGTGTACACTAATACACAATTAGCTTAGTATATTGTGAGCATCTTTCAAAAACAATTTTCTTTGTGGAAAAAGGCAGGGCAATCCTTTGGTAGCTACTGTCAGTGGCTTTTGCTAAATAGAAATAATGCTCCATTCTTGCTTCACTTCTGGCCAGAAAGCAGGTCTGGTCCTTTCAAGGAGGAGAGGTCCGTACCATGGGACTTTGTTTACAGTGTGGATTTCCATCTCACACCCATGTCATTCCTGGCCAACTCTTGAGAACTGTTTTTCCTCTTGCACCCTGGAATGTCTTCACTGGCATAATTCAGCTGCTGTGACATTAAATAAACCAGCCAGGTCTTTAGTGCACAGGTAGTGCCAGCAGTGGGCACCAGAGAGCCCGGGTCCCTAAGGCTCATTCATTACCACTGGCATAAGGAGCTTCTGTGCTCCTGACTGCAGCAGCCCTTTCAGGGACAGCCCAGGCAAGAGGTCCAAAAGCCCCTCCTCTCTCCCCCCTCAAGTCTCACTTTGGGGGCTGCTTGCTATGCAGCCAGCACCCACTCAACATAATGCGCCTTACCTGCCAATGTGCTTGGAGGGATATTGTTAGCCTTAAATTTGCCATTTACATTTTCATGTCTGACATAATTGAGGAATGAATGCTCTTATGAAAATTAAACTTGTGGTTCTCCCTGGCTGCTGTAACCCTGTTAAAATGTAATGTGATTTTTGATGCTTCTTCTTGAGGTTTTATTAAATAGAATATCAGGATGACTAATTCCCCAGCCTAAATGCAGGCTGGGAAGCAGCATTATTGATAGGGCTGTGTCCAAATGGTCCTCCATGCTTAGCCTCTAATGGCCTAATAATGCATTATGCCCGCATCAAAAATGCTTTGGGTTGTGGTGCTTATTGCCATTAGTGAAAACACCCAGCTGCCCCATTCATCAGGGTTACATCCAGCAGGGCCCATTGGATTACTGGGTTGTCAGTGAACGTCTTTATTTTGTCCGGGGACAGCCATATTTGGATGTACTGGAGAAAGAACACAAATCCAGTCTGGGGATTTATTGTGGTTTCTTGTGATTAATTATCTCATTAAAAAAAAAAAAACAAGCTAATGAAGAATGGGAGGCAGCTTTATGAAGAACACATTTTACCCCTCCTAATCTGTGGATGCGGCAGCAAAGATCAGGGCAGCAGCTCCTGGCTGCTCTTCTTTCAGCACCGGACAGCTCCATCGCTTGGCAGCGGTTGGGGAGTGGGAAGAGGTGGCTCAGGCCAGGCACCCCGCTAAGGGCACTGTCCCTGGCCCCTGGCTGCCACTTCCTGCACAGTGACACTGACTTCCTGACTCTTGGGTGGCCAGAGAACTTATATTGTCCCTCTCCAGACATCTGCTATTTTCTCTACTCTATCTCCTCTTAAAGGGTTTTGGCAGTCGCCATGGAGATGACACTGAAAATGCTTCAGGATGCCTTGCTGTTAAAGCCGTTTTTCTTTCTTTCTTTCTTTTTTTTAAATTATGAATATCCAAATGGGGGATAAACATCAACATGTTTTAAGGAGACAAATGCAATTGTCCTAACTTGATTATTAAACGCTGAGTGCAAGTATGGAATTGTCACACTGTGTGTTAGGGAAAAAAAATTAGAAAACCTGTACATACAATGTAATGAATGTTTTCATCCCATCAAGATGGACAGCTTCTCCAGTACCTACAGGTCTTTCTTTTCTTGTACTGAGGAACTGAACCCAGAGCCTTCTCCCAGAGCTACACCATCTGTCCCTTTTTAATTTGTATCCAAGACAGGAGCTTGCTAAGTCAGTAAGTTATCCAAGCTGGGCTCCAACTTGCAGTCTTCCTGACTCAGCCTTATAGGGTGCTGGGATTCTATAATGCACGGCTAAATACATTGTGAACAGATGTTTTAGCCTTTGCCTTCTGGGCCTGCTGAGTACGTACAGGGAGAACAGACAAAATGAACAGTATAAGTGGCCACACGTCCAAGATACAAATAGAGTTGCCATTGTTGTCCTGGGGTGCCGCTTTAGTGGCCCTCGTCAAAGCCCTGGGCTCCGCACACTTCACTGCAACCCTAGAACTGCACTGTGCTCTCTGGCTTGTGCTCTAGGTGGGAGGTGCTGCTCCAGGAGTTGCCCATGCTCACCACCCAGGAGTGGGGCACATTTGTCAGCAGCGGGTCCTGTGTCCATAACAGCTGCTCCTTGCTCTTTTGGAGGCTGTGCCTGTGCTCTGGGTGGGGCTCTGGGGCTCCCCTGGTCCTGGACCCAGAGTGGGCCTGCAGGAGGAGGCAGGGTTTAGAGGGCCTCAGGTCAGGAAGGCCTGCTCAAAGGGAGGACAAGGAAGTGGGGATGACTTCTAGCTGTGTTTATTTCCCGGGTTTCTGGCAACAGGAGTGGAATCAGATAGGACAGTCAGAATTTTCATGGTCTTTCCAAGCCTTAGAAACCCATTTTCTGGCGCCCCCCACTGGGCACAAGGGGGAAGTGAAGCCGTGTACCTCCATGCTGTGTTTCTCCATCCTGCTTTGTGGGATTTCATGGGCTTGCACACCAGAGCCTGTTTTCTGGTCTCCCCTGTCTCAGTTGCCACGAAGACCTGGCCCTGTACAAAGTGAGGCCCGGTCTCTTCTGATCCCTCCTCTACCCCATGGTCGACTGTTCTATCCTTCTGCCTAGGGAATCTGCTTTTGGGGACTGGTGGGCAGAGATGAGTGGGCCGGAGGTAAGGGTATGGTGGTCCATACCTGGGTTTGAGTCCCTGTCTTTCCTTTATCAGATTTATAACCTGGAGCAAATTATGGCTCACTGAGCCTCGGTCTCCTCATCTGTAGAATGGGATGGGGGTGGTAACAGTGTTTTACCCACAGGGAATTTTATAAGGAATACATGTGTCAATGTTTCAGTGAAAAAAAAAATCAGAATGCTTAGTACAGGACTTGGCATCCATCCAGCAGGTGATTCTCTGGAACCACGTTGTGTTAGCAGCAACAGCAGTGCTCAGGGAAGGAGTTCTGAGCTATGTATAAACACCAGAGAAATTCTGGGCTGTCCTTAGAGGTTGTTTAGTTAATGGCCCTTTCTGGGAGGTGTCCAAGCAGGATGAATGAACTGGGTCCTCCTTACTTGCTTAAGAGACCGGAAATGGTCAACAAAATGAGTGTGATCTGCCCAACCTTGAGGCCTTCTCGGGGTGCAGTGTCCCACCCCATGGTCCCTGTCCTGTCTGCAGCCCTGGAATCTGGCTGTCTCTTGGAGACCCTTGAGTTCTCCCTGCCTCCCCCTGTGCTGGCTCCACTCGACCATGCTACCGAGTCCTTCTGGCCTCTCCCGTGGCAGAGTCCCCATGAGCCAGGCAGGGCAGCTGTGACCCTGGCAGAGGTGAGAGGACCCTCCTCCCTGGCCTCTTTCCTCAGAGCCCCAGAAATCCCTCCTGCACACCTCCTCCTTTCCATCCCAGGAAGGAGAGGTGGTGCCGCCCTTACAGAGAAGGGCCAGGCAGACACTGACTCCCCAGGGAGTTCTTGCTTATCCCAGATGCCAGGTGTGGTAGCTGCTGGGCTTTCCAAGGTGAATGATACAATACAGGACACGTATTTTATATGATTATTTATAACAGTCATCCAAAGAATCATGTATAAAAAGAGTGCAGGAAATCTGTCGACAACTTAGAGACAGACTTCAGCTGAAGGTTTGGATCCCATGATCATGTCCTGCACGAGTCCAGCTGAAGACCTGGCATTCATAGCAATGCCTTCCACAAGTCTAACTGGAGACCTAGAGCCCCGAACAAGGTTTCATGTGGCTCCACTTCATGGATTTGTGCTGGGAAAGCCTGAAGGTCAGTGGAAGCTAAAAATTTTATGCCAGCAGGATGAAGGATCTGCGCTGGCAGGCTGAGGGATCTGAACTGGAGCCAGGAAGCAACACTCAAGGTAAGCACCAGGGCTCCCCCATATACCACAGCCATGCACAGTGACAGTGAGGTCCTGAGCTCCTCCAGCGATGAGGAAAGCTGAGTTCCCATCTGGAAAGCCAATACAATAAGCTTCTGCAGGACACTGAGCTGTGCACCATCTTCTTCAGAGGGGAAGTGATACTCAAGTGATGCATCAAAGTGGATTGTAGACATTCTAAGAGACCATGAGATCCCAAGCTCCTCCACCAACGGGAACAGCCAAGTTCACCAGAAAGGCCAGCATGACAAGGTCCTCCAGCAGAACAGCCCAAGAGAACCAGAAGCTTTCAACAACTTCTCCAAACAGCTTCTACCAGCTTCCAATAGCCTCCCTCCTTCTCCAGTTCTGCTTCCTGTGCTGCCTGCAGCAATCTCCATGTGGCCTCCCACACAACACCACACTGATTCAGTTCAGTTGGATGTTACAAGTTGACCACCACGTGTCCATCCACACCAGATTAACCTGAGCATCCTGGACTGGGGAAAGGGGAGAAAGCAGACTTAGAAGGAAGATAGAAATCTTGGTACTTCAGGACTCCCCAGGAAAGGCTCAGAGGATGTGAGCAAGTATCTGGAACCCAGAACTCCAAAAGCACAGAGGATGAGCTGTGTACCCTTTTGGGAGAGGGGCCCCCAAAACATCACAATGTCCAACTGCACACAAGAGCATCCCCACAAGAGCAGTGTAGACACAGGAGACTCAGAAGCCCAGAAAGTGCTTGAGGCTGGCAGGAAATCAATGGGTAAGAAACCCCAGACAGAGAGCCCAGGCCTCTTTGTTCATGCCAGGATTCCATGCATCAGGGACATGGCCTGAGGGAGGTGTTAGGGAGCCTCCCATCCCATGGGGCTTTTAGTGCTGGAAAAGTACAGACAACTGAATGTGGGGACAGAGGCTTGTTCTTCCTTTAGTAGGGAGTGACAAGCACCTACAGGGAAGCAAAGCACAGCTTCAAGGTGATCAGGGGAGATGGTACCCAAGGACGTGGGGTGAGTAGGTGGTGAGAGGGACTCCCCAGAAGTGGTCCAGGTGAAGGCCAGCCCTGCAACTATTCCCCCAGTGGGCCTGGCCCTCAGGGTTTGCTGGAAGCAGGATTTTGTTTCATACCTGGGGCCTCATTTGAAGACAGAATGAAGGGAGAGGAGGCAACATAGCCAGATTTGCAGTCTGGGGAACACTGGTGGCTGTGAAGCCAGGTCGAAGGGGGTGTGTCAGGGCAGGATATGCACTGGAGTCCTTTGTGGTGGCTCAGGTGGGGAATCACAGGGACCTGAAGAGCCTGGGCCAGAGGAAGGCAGCTTCTAAGAATGGTTGCCCATAAGTGTATGTGGTAGGGGGTAATTTGAGAATGCTAAGAAGCCACGAAGAACCAGGGCCTCAACTGCCAGTCTTCAGAGTGTCAAATGCTCTAATTTCCCAGGCATGAGGAAGGGACAGATTGACAGAGAGAAATACAGCAGTCAGGACAAGGTAGGTCAGGAACCGGCCCCAATCTTAGTACTTCACGACTGAGAGGCTTGCCTGGACTAGGCCTTCTGGTCACTACTGGGTAGCAGGGAGCTGGCGGCTATGGTTGAGGTCGCCTCAAGATACACACACTCCATGACTGCTGTTGGGAGAGGGCACACAGCTGATCAGACCTCAGTCCTGGACGCTCTGTGTGGAAGGGGACATCGCCCCAGCGCAGTCACTGGCCAGCATGCCCCAGCTTCCTGGCAACCCTGCTACACACCGGGAGTGGGAAGAACACAAATCAGTGTTGCTACAGCATCACCACGTATGGTCAGCAGGTAGGTCTTCAGGGCGCAGCAGGAGAAAGAACAGCTGCTTTGAGGGATTTTGAAGTCAGAAAGAGGCATTCTGGTTTTATTGAAGAAGTGCTTGGGGCATTTGTAGGACAGAAATGTTCCGTAGCTGTAGAAGCCTTGATCTCAGAAACCTGGGCATCAAAATGGGAATATTAATATCAACCCTAACCAGCTCATACTTTTTTTGTTGAAGACCAAATATAATAATGAAGGCCAGTGAGATAACTCAGCAGATTAGGTATAAGCAAGGGCAGGAATTGGATTTGATCCCCAGTCCCCTATGCTGAACTAGCTCTGCCCCTGGGTGCACTGAGCCAGCCACTGAGACTGGGTGTGGTGGTACACCCCTGTAATACCAGTGCTGGGGAGACTGAAAGAAAGCAGGAGGATCACTATGAGTCTGAGCTGCATAGTGAGACCCTGTAGCAAATACAGAAAACAAACAAACAAAAAACTCAAATATAGTAATGTAAGTGAAAAGGCTTGAGAAACTATGAAGCCACAAGTCAAAACTCAAACCAAAACCTCTTCTCTCCTTTCTTTCCCTTTTTCTCCCCTATTCATATCTCGCTCCTTTTTCTCCCTCTGTCTTTCTCTTTCACTATCTCTTTTGCACGAGGCATCAAATCTAGGGTCTTCATGCTGAGCTTTAGTATTTTGAAATAGGGTCTTGTTAGGCCACTAAGTTGTTGTGCTCAGGGTTTACAAGGGAAACAATGCAGAACACATAGTTTATAGGATTATTTGACAACAATTACCCAGAGAACCATATACAGAAAGAGTGCAGGAAATCTGTCCACATGCTAAGATCCAAAGAATCCAGCTGTGGGCCTGGATCCTGCAGCAACGTCCTGCGTGAGCCCCGCTGATGACCTAGAGCCCATCACAACGCTCCTTTTCAAGTTCAGCTGGAGGCCTAGAGCCCACGACAATGTCTCATGCAGGCTTGTTTCATGGATTTGCTCAGAATTCAATGGTGGAAGCTAGAAAATCTAGGCCAGTGGATGAAGGGGCTGTGCCAGCAGGCTGAGGGATCTGCACTGGAGCTAGAAAGCAATATCCAAAGTAAGGGTCAGAGCTCACCCGACAAGTACCACAGCTATCCTTGGAACATGGTTCTAAGCTCCTCCAATGATGACCACAGCTGAGTCCATATCAAGAAATCCAGCCTGACATGCTTCTCCAGGACAGTGCACCATCTTCCCTGCTGGAGCCAGGAAGTGATACTCAAGGTGAGGATCAGAGCTCCCCTGAAGTGAACCATAGCCATTCTCAGCAACAATGAGGTCTCGAGCTTCTTTGACAATGAGAACAGCCAGGTTCATATCAAGAGATGCAACATGACAAGCTCCTCCAGGAGAACCAACAGTGCCCAAGAGCACTGCTGCTTCCTCTCCAGCTCTCCTCCTTCCACTGTTGGCAACAATCCTCAGGTGGGTCCTCCACACCCAGCACCACACGGCTTCCTTCCAGCTGGGTATTACAAATTGACCTACAGTTGTCAATCCACCACCATTGCCCAGACTGGGCTTTCTGTGTGACTGTGATTTCTGCTTTATCCTTTATTGCATGAAGGAGATAATTAAGGATACAATCTCTACGAGAGAGCTCAATAAAAAGATTTCCTTGGAAACCAAGCCAATTCAAACTTGAACTCATCACATTTCTAGGAACAGGCTGGAAGGGCTTCCCCAGTGTGCTAAAAGAAGGCGACACAGGTCTAGCTTCTGTTAGCAGGTGGCACAGTGGAGTGGAGGGAGTCCCGACTGATCCACCCTTGTACCACGTGTGGGGTGCAGAGGCTGCAGTGCAGCTCTCCTGTGGGAACAGGACAGGGCGTGTTGCTGCTGCTGTGTGAGCTGAGTCTCACTGGGAAGACCAGGGCGTGAGCACCTGACCCCTGCACTCTGCTCCCCCACGGCTGCCTCCCCATGGGAAGGAGTGAGATTCCGGAGGGCAGACCCTGCCCAACACTGGACTGACTTGGGCAGGCTGGCGTGTCACACACTCGGCCAGTCAGTGTGGGGAAGGAAGGGAGGAAGAGAACAGAAGAAGGCCTGACAAGGGAGAGGCTCAAAACCTTTTAGGGACCCGTCAGTGGGATGCCATGTGGAGTGGGAACAGCCATGGTAGACAATGCTGAGGGTCCCGGCTCCCCGGCCTGTTTCCCGCACCACTGGTGCTGAAGAACTGGCTGTTTCTCTTCTCCTCCCCTTTCACTGGATTCAGTTCTAATCACCGATTCTGGATTTTTCTCTGGCTCAGTTGGCACAAAGCCCTGAGTCCTGGCCTAGGTCCTTTCCTGAGGACATCAGGGCTACCACAGAGCAGTGGTTAAGAGCAAATTAGACAGTGACAGGTGACAATTCTAAAAAATGTATCTGTGCACACATGCAAACACATATCCTCACACAGAGACAGCAAAAGAGACAGATATGAGGCAGTACAGCCCATGGTCAAGACCTCAGGCTCTGTATTAGTCACTGTCTTCATTGCTGGGAGAAAATATTGGATGTCCATAGTGTACGGGAGGAGTTTCAGTTTGGCTCATGTTGTTCAGAAGACTCAGCCCATGGTCAGTTGGCTCCAAGGCAGCTCCATTGCAGCCAGGAGAGAGAGAGAGAGAGAG
>PVKA01041516.1:0-18035 GCA_004027165.1 Ctenomys sociabilis | reverse complement strand
ACAATTCAGCATTCCACAACAATAGTGAGTTATCCAAAGAAGTTGTCGACCATAGCCATTTACAGCTCAACTTATTATTATGGCCCCACAGTGTATACTTCATTTTTATACTTTTCTGCTGGATGGTTAAGACCTAGATAGAGCAAGACCAATATACCAACACATGTACTTTTTGTTTCTTATGAGGTCAGTGAAGTCCATCATGCGTGTGTATAGATAGTACAGTTGGGATAGATAACGCTGTGCTTCTACATAATTCTATGAGAGGCAAGATCTGCACTAATGGTGGTTGGACAGGATATTATGTCGGCTTTTAATGCTATGGTCATCCACTAGGTAAATAATTATTCAATCTTTGATATAATTCAGCTGTATAAAAACCTGTAAATATATATCATGTATGCACCTTGTACAATACCAAAACGTTATGAAAACAGTTTGCAATGTATTATTTCATCGACTCTGTATGGTTATGGTGTTTTGAAACTGTCTGATTGACATTTGTTTTTCAATAAAATAAAAATAAATGGAAAAAAAATAATAAAATAAAATACTCTAATGACCTACAGTCAACCAGCTTACGAAAGGCAACTAAAGGAAAAATACTCTTCATTGTCATTTTTTTAATATTAGTAAATAATCAAATTCATAAAAGTGGGTAAACATGCATATTAATTTTCCTCAGATAGCTCTCACAGAGAGCAAACTGGTCAAGCATTGGATCTGTAGATCCTTTGTCTGTGTCATCCATGTGGATGACAAAGGATCTACAGAATAAGGTACAGGACTACAAGATAAACCCTGAGGGGACTTCAATTGCTATTTTGAGAGCTTTACTCTCACAGAATTAACGACACAGAATAAGTGGACAGATACCCAGAAAGGTAGAAATTACCAAAAGTGAGTCAAGAAGATATAAGAACTCTCAATAAACCATAACAGTCAATGAAATTGAAAATGTAGTAAGAAACTTACCAACAAAGACAATTTCAGGTCCTGATGAGTATAGCTGAATTCTACAAGAAATTCACAGAACATATAATCCCAATACTCCCTAAACTCTTTAATAAAATTGAAAATGAAAAGCAGGAAAAGATGCCACTAATAAAGAGAACTATAGGCCAATTTCCCTCATGCATATAGACGCAAAAATTCTCAATAAAATCCTAGCAAATAAAATGCAACAAATCATTGAGGAGATTATACTCCATGACAAGGTAAGATTCATCCCAGGGATTCAAGGATGATTAAGCATACATAAACCTATACATTTCAAGGACTATATCAATAGAGAAAAACCACGAAACCACACGATCATCTCATTGATGCAGAAAACTTGTTTGACAAATCCAACACTCAATCATGTTCAAATCCTACAGAAAATTAAAATAGCCGGCCTTTAATTTAATCTGATAAAAGCCATCTATGACAGCCCAACAGTAACATAATTCTGAAACAGGAAAAACTGAAATCTTTTACTCTCAGATGAGGTACAAGACAAGGATATCCTCATCACAACTGCTATCCAATATATTTCTGGAAACATTAGCTAGATCACTTAGACAAGAGAGATAAATAAAAGGAATAAGAATAGGTAAAGAAGAAGTTATACTACCATTATTTGCAGATGACATGATACTTTACTTGGAAGACTTAAGAAACTCCACCATGAAGCTACTAGAAATAATACACAAATTCTTTAGCACAGAAGGATACAAAGTCAACACCCAAAGGTCAATAGTATTCCTCTACACAGATTACAAACACAATAAGAGAGAAATTACAGAAACAATACCTTTTACAATAGTACTGAATAAAATAAAATACTTAGATATTAATCTGACTAAAGAAGTAAAAAACCTATTCACTGAAAATTAAAGTACTCTAAAAAAAAGAGGTCGTAGATGATTTCAGACTATGGAAAGATATCCTCTGCTCCTGACAGGAAAATCAACATTGTGAAGATGAACATACTCACAAAATTGTTATACATATTTCATCAATCCCTATCAAAATACAACAACATGCTTCACAGATGTAGAGAAAATGTTCCTAAAATTTATTTGGAACCAAGAAAAGCCTAGAATAGCAAAAACAATCCTAGGTATCAAAGACAAGGCAAAGGCATTACAATTCCTGACTTGGAGTTATACTACAAAGCTACTGTGATACAATCACCATGGTAGTGGCAGAAAAATCTGAGGATCAGTGGAATAGATTAGAAGATGCAGATACAACTATAAACACTCTCACCATCTTCAAGAAACGGGCCAAATATGCTTACTGGAAGAAAGATAGCCACTTTAACAAATTGCGCTGGAAGAACTGGGTCTCTAAATGCCAAAAATTAAAACTTGCCCCAGGTTTGCCAAGATGGATTAAAAGTCTAAATATTGAAACAGAAATACTATATCTCCTGGAAGAGAAGATAGGTGGAGATCTTGAAGACATAGAAGTAGGAAAACAGTTCATGAACAAAAATCAAACTGCAAAGGAAATATTTGAAAGAATTAAACACTGGGACCTCCTTATTAATAAGTTTTTGCACATCAAAAGAAATTACCAACAGAGTGAAAAGACAACCGACAAATTTGGAAAAAATGTTGACTAATAAGCACTCAGACAAAGGGCTTCTATCTATAATATAAAAAGAGCTAAAAGATATTAGGGTTTCAAAATTTGAAGATCCGAAAATGGGCATCTGAAATGAACATACACTTCTCTGAGGAAGAAGTACAAGAAGCAAATAAATACATGACAAAGTGCTCCACATCACTAGCTAGGATTTTCCTGCTATAATGTATATGGTTTCATTTCTAAATTTTGTGAAATGCAAATTAAAACAACACTGAGATACCATCTCACCACACATAAAATGGCTATCATAAAGAAAACAGCCAACAACAAATGCTGGAGTGCCTGTGGGGGAAAAGAACCCTTCTCTACTGCTGATAGGAATGTAGACTGGTGCAACCACTATGAAAATCAGTATGGAGACTCTTTAAAAAACTAGGATTGGAAATCTCATTCTCTCCATTTATCTCTCTTCGGGTAATTTTCCCAAAAGAACTGAAAACATCGTATTGTAGTGACATATGTGCATCTATGGTTATAGCAGCACAATCTGCGATATACAAATCTTGGAAACAACCTAAATGCTCATCATCTGAGGAATGGATGAAGAAGAAGTGGTGTTCTTGTACAGTGGAGTGTTACTAAGCTATAAAGAAAAATAAACTCCAAGCATTCATAAATAAATGTGTGTAATTTGAAGATATACTCATAAGTGAAATTATTCATACCATATGTGTAAATATCATATTTCCCCTGTAGTATAAGATGTTAAAAGAATAAATTAAAATTAAAATGTATAACACAGTTAAATGTAAAGTGAGGACTGAAGGCTTAAACAATTAAGAGAGAGAAAGGAGAAAATTTGGGAAATATGACAGGGACCAAACTATACATTTATTTAAACAAGTGTAAGAACTTAAAACAAGAAATAAAGCTTGAAAAGTATGACACAGTTAAATGGAAAGCAAGCATTTAATGATTAAACAACAAAAACAGAGAAAGGATAAAAGTTAGGAAATATGGCTGGGGAAAAATCATGCATTTTTATAGCAAGATGAAATACATGTCATTTTGGTCTTCTAAATCCATACTGCTTCTAATGTTATATCAATTATTCCTATACTCTATTGAAAGTATTTTTTTAAAAGGTAATAAAAGAAACAAGAGACAAGAAAAAAGTCATAGGATTTTCCTGCTATAATGTATATGGTTTCATTTCTAAATTTCTGTGTAAAACTGTGTGATTGTTTTCTTTTTCACATTCTACAGGGATTTAAATTTTAGAATATTCATGGTTTCTGGAAAATACCAATTCCATGTTATGTCTAAGGTGTTTGGTATTCAGACCGAAAGTCAGGTTAAGCTGAACTACCTCTGTTACAAGATAATAATATCAGTAAATTCTCTTCTGAGTGTTTAGTAACTTTCTTTCTGTCTCTTTGATACAGGGTCTCCCCCATACAATTGAGCTGTTCTTGAGCTCACTTTGTACCCCAGGTGAATTCTCAATGATCCTTCTACTTCAGGCTCCTAAGTACTGGGACTACGGACATGGGCCACCATGCTACTTGACCTTTCTAATCCCAAGTATTCTGACCTGCAAATGAATAATATATCTCAGAGTGTTATTCTAAAAATTAAATTCTATTAAGCATTTGAAGTATTTTGCAAGGTGAAAATCAGATAAAAGGCTCCTTTTGGATAATTACATCACCTTCCAGAATTTGATGATTTAATCCTTCCTGTGTCCCTTATCTGCTTCACTTCATATCAAAAATATCTTGGATTACAGACAGTTTTTTTAAAAAAAACTTTTGGAATGTTTATATACAGATAATCAGATATATTGGAGATGAAGTCCAAGTCTAAACATAGTATTGATTTGTTTAATATTTTATATGCATAGGTGGAAGGGAATTTTGTATAATGTTTTAATAACTTTGTATAAGAAACAGTAACATCAATGGGAATTTCATTTCCAGTATTGTGCTGTCACTCAAAATATTTCCTAGTTTAAACTTTGAATCAAGCATTTCAGATCTGTATTTGACCATACTTTTAAGAAACTGTAGTATCAATGCAAATTCAGTGAGGAAGTCATTGAAAACCTTTTGGGAACTTGAAAAACCTTGTAAGGAGGCAAGATTAAGATTAGGCAGGCAGATTCTGAAAATGAATAATGATAAAGATATATATCTTATATTGAATCTTTTTACAATTTAGTTCAGACATCTTATAAACTTTTATTTGAACAGTAGGGGAATTGCAAAATATTATTTCAGTATTATTATATACTTTTGTATTTGGTACAGGGTCTACAGGGTCTCAGTATGTAGATCAGAATCATAGTAATCCTCCTGCTTTGAGGCTCACAAGCGCTGAGATTACAGGAGCATGCCACCATGCTGTCTCAATCAGCATCTCAGCACGTCCTGGGGGCTGGACTGGCAAGGCAGGCGAGAGATTAAACCCCAGCTACTACTCTCTGCCTAAGCAGTCACTTTAGTCTGCTGAGCTACCTGGCCAGCCCAGGAAAATAATTTATAAATAAAATAACTTCATGAAGAAAGGTATATATGTGTTGGACTACAAAATAATTTCATTCTTTCTATAAAAATTCAAATGAAAATTTTAAAGATGAATGATTCCAAAAGCAGAAAATATTTTCTATCAATATTTTAGATACTATATGACCAACATAAAAGCATATTTATATCAACAGAAGCAATATTGAATGTAACAATCTCTTTTTAAAAAACGTACATTTAGAAGATGATATCTAAAAGGTATATTGCTAATAGATCAATTTAGAAAATATTATTCAATTACCAATTAAACTCTTCTCTGCAAAGATGCCTAGATAAGATTGAAAGAGTTGGATACAATAACCATATATACAGTAATTCTCCAGATTAAATAGCACCATTATGAGTATTTAATTTTCTAACAGAGTTCAGCATTTAACTGTGTTTTATATACAAATTCAATACTGGTGCTACCACTTTCAGTGAACTTTATATATTTAGAGAAGTAGAAGATCATCAGAGAGCTTGACTCTGAGCAATGTTTATAGAAAAATAATTAAAGAAGATTCCTATATGGAATAAGTACTTCAGAAAAAAATAAGGTCTGAGTCATCTACTTATTGCACAGAAGCAATTAACATCGTCTTATTTCTGCACAATGAGGAACTGTGATAAGAAAAATTATCTGAGATTAGGATTAAGGGAAGTTTGAATGGTAAATATGCCTTGGAGTCTGGAGATCCCAGAGTAACTCACACAAACCTATCTTCTTTACATTCCAAAGCATTATAAACATATAAGATATTTGCTTCTTCCCCTGGAGGAGGGTTGATTATGCCACAAACACAATGACTTTATTTACTCTGATAGTGTGGCTCCTGATGCCAGTCTCCACATAAATCATACAACTCAGAATCATAGAATCATATCCTTCAGATGCTGTTCTTGGCTACAGGTCATCTATTCTTGTATCATCATCCTAGAGGAAGGAATGGAACAAAGGAAGTGTGTGGCAATTCCTACAAATAATAACTGCCTGACCCCTAGTCCAGGAACTTTACATTTGCTTTCAAATTTAAGTTAATATTAAAAGTCTTTTTTTTTTTTTTTTTTTGTATTTGTGAGATGGGTGGATACTAAATGGCACACATGTCTCCATTAGAGAGTTTAATAGTTCTTTGTTATCTACCATAACGGATGCTCTGTCTTATTCCCCAATTCTTGCAGTAAGAATGAGCAGGCAGTATCCTAACAGAACTGTGATCTCACTGGTTTCACTTGTCTGTAGACCACAGAGCTCCTCAAGGGGGGAATTGTCAGCACGTGCGGAAGGAAATGAGACTGACTAGGAGAACAAAGTAGCAACAGTGCTTCTGGGAGATTGAGCCCTGACACGTTCGACCTCTGATAGTCTGGGCTTGCATATCCCAGAGAAATCACTCCCAAACCATTTCAAACTCATTCAGAAAGGAGAAGACACACGTAGGGCAAATTTTAGTGAAAGTTTTCCATGATGTAAAATTGATTCATTTTAAAAAGTTGGCCTTTATTACAAGATTTGTTACCTACCTTCTGGAGTTGGAGATTTCTTTTAAACAGTAATAAAAATATACTTCTTTTTTTAGATCATGATATAATTGTTGAGCTATCCATACTATTGTTTTGAACTCTTCTTGAGAAGAAAGCAACCTTACAACAGATATTTTAAATCATGTCTTCACTTCTTTCTTATCTCCTTCCTTCTTTTCCTCTGTACTTCCCCTCTTTTCCTTCATCCCTTCCTTCTTTTTATTTTTTCTGCTTTGGGAGATTGAACCTAGGGCCTTGTGCATGTTAGGTGTGTATTCTATTATTATCTTCCATCCTGAGCAAATTCTGTTCTAATTTGAGATAGTGTCAATAAGTTGCCCAGGTAAGGCTCAAGCTTTCCATTCTCCTGCCTCAGGCTTCAAGAACATTGGAATTATTTGGGAGACCTTGTACTATAGGTACCAAGGTCAGAAAGAAACATAAATCACTGGCCTTGATACCTATAGGTCTAACAGCAGTCTTAGATGGAAAAAGATATTTTCAGTTAGAGTGTCATAGGCTAAATCTCAGATTTGGATAATTTATATAAATACATAACAGCATTTATTAAGTTATTGATAAATGTTAAAGTCAAAATATGTACTAATAATACTTGCATAAATGTCTAACTATATTCTAAAAATTGCATAATGGAAGAAAATTTTAGGTAAATGTAGTGTCACAGAAAATAAGATTCCTTTATCTATGAGTTTCCTCTTATAATAATGTATTTCTATATTACCTAAAATTGAAAACTATATTTAGTTGACCATTACTAAATAAATTATAGGAGAATTCTCAAGAAAGTTGAGAGCCAGAAACCATAGATTCCAAAATTTGTTCCCTAGTTTTTAAGGCAATTGTACTTTATCTGTAGAAATGGGAAGGAATGAAAGATCTGTAATTGCATATATACAAATGTGTGTGTTACAAAATCTGGGATATGATTTTGTTTTATAAATGATCACCTCTAGCTGCTGAGTAGAAAATTCGTTATCCAAAGAAAGCAAAAGTAAGGAACTAGTTACAAGAATTCCTTACATTTGTGGAAAGCTAAAATTGGGAAAAGAATCCTACACATATACATATGAAAGTTATATGAATTTTAATTGCTTAGATACATTTTTCAAAGAATGATAATCACAAATTGTGTAAGTAGTTGTTTTAAATATACATATTTAAATATATACATGTATACATATATACACATATACACATACATACATAAAATGTCTAAGTATCTTTTAACATTTTGAAAGCACATAAAATTGTAAAGAAAGAAAAATCAGGGTTGAAAATGTACAAGAAACTCATTAGTGTCCATTCAATACTTAATTTATACCTGTTTTCTTCCCACTATATTTAATTCACTCAAATCAAACTCAAGTAATAATGTTTTGCAATTCTATATTACAATTTCAGATTGATTTAATAACACAATATTGGTTGAAAATTATATTGAATTTCTGTAAAAGTCCAGTGTTTTTCAGTTTCCTTTTGTTTTAGGCTTTCTACTTTTATTCTTTGAGCTGGTTCCAGTGATCATATGGTTAGAGTTGCATTTATAAACTTCTCTAGGGAAATTTTTTATAGCTATGTTCTGAACAAGTCAGCACATCAAGAAAATATTTATTCAGATATGTGTGAAAAGAAATTGCAGGTATGCCAACATATTTAGGGGAGAATGTGTGAAAGCTTGATTTGCTTAGATGGAATGTGAGTGAGGTCAACTACATTTAGAAATTCACTTTGTCCTACCTATTTCATTCACTAGAAACCTGAATCAAAGTGTTACATGTCTAATAGATATTTGAGTGAAGTATATTAATTCTTTACAGCACTAAGGTAGCATTTATTCTCCTAAAGACAGGTGCAATGTAGACACTATACAAAGATACTATGAATAGCACTTAATTTTTACCTGTAAGTGTTTCAGAAAGGGGAGAAATTTCTGTAACCATAAAAATCACAGATAACTGGAATAATGTATTGACTTATATAATCAAACAGTGCAAAGGACAAAGATGAATTATAGAGATACAGAGAATGAAAATTCTCAGCAGTACTAGTATTTCTCTTGACTATTTTAAAACTCCTTTCTTAATTTTTTTCCTTTATGTATTTTAATCTAGGAATAATAAATTTCTTTCCCTTGGATATAGTTGGAATCATTCCAGGGAGGAAAAAGTTTTAATCAAGTGGGCCGACATCAGTTGTGTACATACACCAGTAAATCCAAGTAGATAAAATAACCTGAGGGACAGCGGCACTGTGGGGAGAGTACAAGGTCTCCCAAATAAAAGAGATGTTAATCAAAGAAGACGTAAGCCATTAGCATAGCGAAAGAGCAAAAGTCATGTGCACCAACAGTGCTTTTGCTACTAGCTAGCTGCAGGCCTTTAGGCAATCAAAATTTCTATAGCTAAATTCCCCTTTATAAATTCCCCTTAGAGATAAGGTCAAATTTAGAATATAATCCTATTTATGAATTACATAGGAGAGCGTTTGGAAATAAATGGGTAAATTATGATCATTGTTATTGCAGTTCTACAGCTCCTTTATTTCCAAAATATTCTTTTTTTATGTATTTCATACAAAAAATATTTGTAGGGTCTCACTACAAATATCGGACTCGTGGTGATCCTCCTGTTGTTAACTTCCCAAGCATTGGGATTACAGGCTCGTGCCACCAGATGATTAAGAAGTCTTAATCATCTTCTCAAGGTACCTTGGGGGCAGGGCTGGCATGGCACACTGGGGATTAACCCTGGTTCATGAGCCTGCCTAAGCAGGTGCTTTAATCTGCTGAGCTATCTGGCTGGCCTTATTTCCTAACACATTCTGAACTACAACTTTTTCTATGTAGGAGAAACAGATTCACCGAAAATAGCCAAAATACTTTCTCTAAGCCTGCACTACTAATCAAATGTTGGATTTTTAAGTATTTCAAGATACTCATGTTTCAAAAGAAAAAAGAGGAAAAAAGAATCAATGAAAGTAATACAGGAAAACTTTAATCAATATCAGTCCTAATTTCAATTTTTCCATTTAGATGTTTTCTGCCATTCAAAATGTCCTTAGATTCTTTACTTTTATATGTTCCAATCTTCTCATCTAGAAATCTGAAATCAGATGCTGTATCATTGCTGTAGCTTGCTTGTATAGAAATGAACTATGAAAGATACTATAGAATCTGTATGATCAAATTAAGCTACAATTATCCTGCCTTATCTGGTTATTTAAAATAACATATGGTGTATTGAACACTTCTGTTACTCATATGTATCACAGTAGGAATTAATTATTTCAGTGAGCCAAAAATGTTGAAGTATATTGCTTTTTAAAATAAATTATTTTCACAGTGAGAAAAATTCTATCTTCTACATTCAGTCATCTCTTTTTATTTTGATTTTTATTTTTAATACCAGGGATCAAACTCAGGACTTTGTACTTGCCAGGCAAGAACTGTGCCACTGAGCCATAACCCTGGCCCAACTTATGCCTTAAAGATAACCTCCTAACAAGCGTAGTTTGTTCCTCTTAACAAATTGTATTCCCTTATGTTGACTTTAGCATATTTAGGAGAAGACAAAGATCAGCACTACCTGATTTTATGGCTTTTACTTATTTTGGGAAGAAGATAATACAGAGAGCTGGATGAGTCAGGAGCAGAGGCAGGCATAGAACTGCGTTGCTCACTTCCTGCTTCCTAAGCATTGTGGTGAGGGTCACAGCTCTGCAGTGGCAGAGCTCTGCCATCCCATAGTAATTGTTCAATGTGTGACTTATCTGATAGTTGAGTTATTCTCAGTGGCTATCAGGCAGGCCAAATTTTCCTAGAGCCTACCCTCAGTCTTAGATTCTTTTTATCTTTCTTCTGTTTCACAGGTGCCAAATCTACATTGAGTTCTGAAAACTCCTCTAACTCGTGCTTCTTTTATTTTCTTATTTTTAAGTTTTGTCACCTAATAAAACTTATGTAACTAATTTCATTTTGATGTTTGAATCTCTAAGGAAATGTATGGATAAAATACCCTAACTAGGCATTAAAATCAATAAGGTTATCATTGTATGAAGTTATGGAAAATGATAATAAGGGAATGCAGTGACTTGCTAAAATGCTAGATTAAAGAACATATTTATTCCTATGAGTTCTGTACAAAGTATTATTAGTATTTCCAGGTTATAAAGGCAATAGCCATTGTCCACAAGCCTGTTTTGGAATAGGATTGAAATTTTAGTCTCAAAATTCTTTATTCATAGCTAATTGAACTAAGACCTATCCAATGTATGGAAAGACAGACCTTCTCCTGGGCAAAGTTATTCATATTTTTTAGAAAGAATAATTGTCATTCTTTGTAACTGTCAGAGAAACGATTTTAATGTTCAAGAAATTTGGGTAATGCCTATTAATGAATGGTAATGAAAGTATCCCAATCTTTTAAGTAGAACAAATCAATAAGAGTCAATAAACTTTAGGGTAAGATGAGAGTCAGGAAATTTATCTTAGTGGATTTATCAGTGTGGAGTCAAAAATATGATCCAGAGATACTGTCAAGATATAAGTTGAAGTTAAATCATAAATAACCCTATAAATCAATAAATTGTATTGTTCCTTCTATTCAACACATCCTTTAAAGCACTATCTACAGTACAGAAGATAACTTCAATGATATAGAAGCTTAACATGTAATTACATAAATGGCATTAACACATAATGACATGAGTTAGTACATAGGGCACAGAGTAGGTCAGGGGAGAAGTTTGGAGGTGATGACATTTGATGTGACTTTCAGTTGAAAATGCTAATTTCAGAGATATCCTTATAGAGAAGGCAGCATGAGTGAAATGGTAAGAAACACATACTAGTCAAATAAAAAGCAACTCACTTTGTTTAAATTTTAGATCCTACACAGTAAATGGAGGGGTAGGCATAGTCTGGACTGTAGAGTCATGATTTCACTTCTAAAGAAATAGGAATTAAAGAACAAACAAATGATTAATTGTATATAGTTATAGAAAAGAAAAAGAAATAAAATATCTGAGAAAGAAAAGTTCAACCTTGGAAAGATGGAAGATGATAGTCCATTGATATAAAGTGAAAGTTGAATAAAAGAATGAATTTTGGAGGAAAATTCAGCAGTACATATATGTAACGTCATGGCAAGAAAGCTACAAAAAGTAAAGATTTCATTTTCTATAGCCAATAACCTGTTCAACTGTATCTCATCCTTTTACTGCCACTTCCACTCAGAATACATGTGATTCTCATCATTTATTTTTGCATACTGTAAATCCATTCACTACATTATAATGTGGTTTCTATAAATGTATACTTCTTCCCTACTTGTGCTTTAACTGTATCATCGTTATTCACCACGGAAAGGTGAACTACCAGTGATCAAACTAGGGAAGCTGTGATCAAAACATAAAGAAACATTCTTTCTTTATTTATGGAAGAATAAATAGCAATGAGACACTTTCAAATCAAATTAGCAGGACAGATTCAATAATTAATACATTGCAAACTATTTTCATAATGGCTTGGTATTGTACAAGGTGCATACATGATATTATACTTACAGGCACTATTATAGCTAATGCCTATGAATTAAGAGAATGTACCTCTATACTTATCTTATTTTTTAAGGCAGAATTATATCACAGTTTCAATAATTAATAATTTCTACCTTGTTATCTTCCTAATGGTTATCTATAGTATTAGAGACTGAAATAATATCTTTTCCAACCACTTTTAGTGCAAATCTTGTTTCTCATAAAATTATGCATAAGCACTTCATATTTATGCTAACTGTACTGTTTATACACACACATCATGATTCTTCCATTGTATCCCCATTATTTTCTCAACAAGTCATAGACGGGCACTCTACTGTCATTAAACAGTTATAGGTACCTGAACTTGGTGACACAATCAAACACGGTCCAACAGAACACAATAATAGTGAGTTATCTGAAAAAGTTCTTGACTATAGCCATTTACTATTATGGAACCATGTTATATACATCAATTTTATACTTTTCTGCTGGATGGCTAAGACAGAGATAGAGCAAGACTTACATACCAAAACATGTAGTTTTTGTTTCTGATGAGGTTTGTCAAGTTCCCTCAGGGTTGATCTTGTAATCCTGTACCTTCCTCTGTAGATCCTTTGTCTGTGTCAAACATGAGGATGAGTTATGGCCAATGCTTGACCAGTTTTCTCTCTGTGAGAGCCTGAGAGAAAGTTTTCACTCCATGTGACTCTCCCCAGGCACACTAAAGATCATTAATCTCCTTCCTCCATGGCTCCATAATCTCCTTGATCAGAAAATTTGAGGCACAACTGAGTTCCATGATGTTACAGTACAGGTTCTCCTATGTACTGAGTCTTTGCTGACCTTGAAAGGCTAGGGCCAAAATATTGGCAGACCTTGTGGCCTTTCATTTCTCCAATTTTTCATGTGTGAATTTAGGTTAACCATCCAGAAGATGGTTACTAATCAGTACACTGTAGCATATCCCATTCAGTTTGCCCTAAATATCTGACTAAATGCTTTTAAGTTGTTGAGACTGTCTGAAAACAGACTTGCTGGGCCTACTTTGTTCTGAATTTCTGGTTCTTGTAGTATTGTTTTCCATCCTTTGACTTTGAGCCTATGAATGTCCTTTTGAGTTAAGTGTGTTTCTTGTATACAGCATATTGTTGGATTTTATTTCCTAACCCACTGTGCCAGTCTATTTCTCTTAATTGGTGAATTGAGTCCATTTACATTGATGGTTATAATTGAAATGTGTTGATATATGACTGTCATGATATTTACCTGCTATTGTTTACTGCTTTGTAACCTGTGTTTAATTTTCTGTCCTGTTTATTGGGTTCCTTACATTCTCAGTCGTGGAGTTCTGGTCATTGTGGTCTCTCTCTAGAACATCTTTCATCAGCCTATGAAGGGATGGCTTTGTCATCATGAAATTCTTTAGTTGTTCTTTGTCGTGAAAGTATTTCACTTCTCCATCAAACTTGAAAGAGAGTTTTGCAGGGTATAATAGTCTGGGCTGGAATTTGTTTTCGTGTAGGACTTGAAGAACTCTGCTCCATGCTCTCCTTGCTTTCATGGTTTGTGTATAGAAGTCAGCTGTAATTCTGATGGGTTTTCCTTTAACTGTGATCTGCTTCTTCTTTCCAGCAGCTTTCAGTATATTATTTTTGTGTCGGATTTCTGAGATCTTAACTATTATATGTCTCGGTGTGTTTTTAGTTGGGTTGAAGTTATTTGATATTCTGTATACTTCGGTGACCTGAATGTTGGATTGTTTCCTCATATTTGGGAAGTTTTCTGTGATTATTTCTCCACATATTCTTCTTATATCATTTGTACTGATTCCTTCATTCTTACTGGTATCAATTAATCTCACATTTTTCATGTTGACATCATCTTGCATGTGATGGATTATTTTTTCATGTATTCTCCTTGTTTTTAAGAAATCCTTTCTCACTTTTTCATTAGCTGCACCAGTGTCCTCAAGATCTTCAACTCTGTCCTCCCTTTCACTCAGATGGTTTTGTAGACTCAAGTGAAATTTTAAGTTCTTCTTTATCTCTTTGACTCTGCTTCATGAGTTGTATTTCTTTTCTGTATTGTTCATTCCAGAAATCTGTACATTTCTGATCTCTATTTTTTTTATCAATGTCTTTTTTAGAGGTAGCTATTAATTATTTTACTGCAGTTTCTTCCAATTGTGTTTCCTCTGTATATTTCCAGACTTGTTTCTGTATTTCAGATGCTATGACTTCAAAGAGTTCTTTTTTATTTCATAAATTATTTCTGCTTTGAGTTCCTCATGAACTTTCTTCTGTTTTCTTTGCTTCAGACATTAATGTTAATGTAATGTTAATTCATATGTTTCAGCTGGAATAGTGTTCTCTGTCCTTGTTCTGTTGGGCATTGGGTTTCTCCCATTATTTAATATGCTATGTATTTAAATACTTCTTTATTTCAGGTGTTAATTCTGTTCTGAGTTCCTCTATACCTTTCTGCTGTTGTTCTTTTTCCTCCTCCACTGTTAATTCATTCATTTCAGTTGAGCTAGTGTCCTCTGCACTTTCTAGTAGACTTGAGTCCTGAGATTTCATTTTGTTCCTTGTCTTTGTCATTTTGTATAGCACTGCCTTCTGACCTTTAGTGAGAGCTTTGGTACAGTTATAACCTTAGTATATAATGAAATTCGGGTGCCAGTCTATTAAGTTTGAGATTAGCCAGTTATGCCTGGCCTGGATGTGTCTCTTGTATTCAGCTTGTTTTTGCTGCAGCTCTTCTGGTACAACTGTGAGCCTGTGGTTCCCCTCTCTTGGGCCCCTGGTCAGGGGACCAGTCCGGATGCGGGTGGATCAAATGCCAGGAGAATCACCAAAATCTCTCATTCCTGTGGCGGGCCTGGGAACAGGAGCTCCAGGGAGTTGCCAGGCAGACCTGTCTGGGGGGTCTCAGGCAGGTCTCTGGCTAGGATGTCTTGGGGCCTGAGGCTCTGGATGGTGCAGAGCACGCAGGGTGAAGCCAAAGGCTCTCCCTCTGACTTGCCGCACACTCACTGAACCAGGCTGCTGGGGGAGTCGGGAAAATTCCTACTCTCTGTGCAGGCTTAGGGGCAGGGGCTCTGGGATGTTGCCGGTAAGTTGGCCCTGATGTCACAGGCCAGTCGCTTGCTCAGAGGGCTTGCGCACGGGGCTCCGGGAGAGGAAAAACTCTTGACTGCTCCACTAATATTAAGTCAGATGGCCTCCTTCCATGCTGCATGTTCACATGGTTATCCCTAATTGTATAAATCCCAGAAGTCTGGCACAGGAGATAAATGTGCATCTCTGTGCATGTTACAATTCATAATTCATCACCCTCAAAAGGAAAGATCCTAACAAATTTGACAAATATTTTTGAATTTTTTGTTAGTATATGTTTGCAGTACATAATGGTCACATTCATCATGGAGGATTTGTACATGCACTGAGCACAACTTGTGTTTCTTATACACAAACTATCAGCCAGACATTTGAGACAGTGGGATACCCTGGTAATACAAAAAAAAAAAAAAAAAAAAAAAAAAAAAAAAAAAAAAAAAAAAAAAAAAAAAAAAAAAAAAAAAAAAAAAAAAAAAAAAAAAAAAAAAAAAAAAAAAAAAAAAAAAAAAAAAAAAAAAAAAAAAAAAAAAAAAAAAAAAAAAAAAAAGGCTTCTTGAATATGATATTTGATTTAAAAGACTACAAAATATATATTAATCTGTAATTGATATATTGATAAATAAATAACTTCACCTACATTGCTAAATACAATGTGGAGGAAAAAAAGAGGAGGAAGGAAAGAAGTTGGAAGAATTCAGAGAAGGAAAAATTATAATTAAATTATTCTTGGATAAGGAAGGAACCATGACGAAGGTTCCTTTAGTCAAACTTAAGTTGGTTGGACCATATGACAAACTAGCAAAAAGTTCATGAAGCAAAGATTAATACTAATGCTGTCATTGCTATGACTTTCATAAAAAAAAGTGAAGGGGAATGGAATAATCCCTGTTACTGTACATATCTCATCACTACTCAGCGTCTTCCCATTCCTTCATCACATTCTACATTTCCCTCACCTTACAGCCATATCATGGGTTGTCTGTTTGCCTTCTACTATGACCTAAACATGGTCATCATTTCCCAGGGTTGGAATCCTTAATCACTTTCCATGTTGTGCCACAGTGGTAGCACCTGTCTGTTAAGGATCACACTGGGCACAGGACACTAGGCTATTTACCAGTGGATCCTCTGAATTTCAAGCATTTTCCTCTCTACTTTCATTATGTAGTAAGAACTCTGGCTCCTAGTGAGGGCTAGAAGCAATTCCCCCTCCCTCCTAGAATGAGTGATTCAACTGCATAAAAATGCCAGACCCAGCAGTGTTAGGAGAAGCTTAACACTCTCTGAAGCCCTACTTTGGGAGACTTAGAAAAAGAAACAAGAGAATTTTTTTCTGAAAGTAAGAGAGTGCTTAGCAGGATCTGAGAAGAATGCTGCTATGAAGACAGAGTGAGCAAAGAAGATGGGTGTATAGTAATGACTCATTCCCTGTGTACATATGTAGGGATGGATAACAGTAAATCACATCAATCTGTGCATTACTATATATTCATTTAAGTACACTATTTACATAGAAATAATACATAAAATAAGAGAAAAGAGAGACATAAAATAAGTAAATCATTATTGACAACCTATCTGAAATCTATTCCCAGAGATTTTGTGTGTGTAAAATTATTATTCAAAATAATAACTTTAAATTATTTATTATTTATATCCTCTTTACTTTGAAATTTCTACATATACTTAAAATATTGAAGACATAAAACAACCATTTTAAAAATAGCTAGTGTAAAAAGCTGTCTAAACTGAACTAAAACTTGGCCCAGCTCTATCATCATGCACTAAGTTAAAGTCAAAATAGATTAAAGATCTAAACATTAAAACAGAAACACTCAATCTCCTGGAAGAGAAAGTAGGAGGAACTCTTGAAGACATAGGGGTAGGTAAAGAGTTCATGAACAAACATATTCGCATGGGAAGCATTTGAAAGAATCAACAACTGGGATCAACTCTTCTTAAGGAGCTTCTCCATGTCAACAAAAATTGTCAACAGAGTTGAAAAGACAACCCACAAATTTTGAAAAAATCCTAACTAATAAGCAATCAGACAGAGGACTACTGTCTAGAATATATAAAGAACTAAGATATAACAGGGCCCTCAAATTTAAAGACCCAATTCAGAAATGGGCATCTGAGATGAATACACACTTCTCAGAGGACGAAATTAAAGCAGCAAATAAAAATATGAAAAAATGCTCCACATCAGTAGCCATTCATGAAATGCAAATAAAAACAACACTGAGATACCATCTCACTCCATAAAGAATGGCTATGATAAGGAAATCAACCAACAACAGATGTTGGAGAGGTTGTGGGGAAAAGAGAACACTTCTCCACTGCTGGTGGGAATGTATACTGGTACAACCATTGTGGAGGTCAGTGTGGAGACTCCTCAAAACAGTAGGACTAAAAATCCCATTCAAGCCGGCTATCCCCCTACTGGGAATTTTCCCAAAGGATCTGGAGACATTGTATCATAGAGATATGTGTGTACCTATGTTTATAGCAGTACAATGTGTGATAGCAAAATCTTGGAAACAACCAAGATGTCCATCACATGAGGAATGGTTGAAAAAGATGTGGTATTTCTATATAATGGAGTATTACTCAGCTATTAAGAATGATAAGTTTGAAGCATTTATACTGAAGTGGATGCCACTTGAACATATACTCATAAGTGAAATAA
>PVKA01041515.1:0-18004 GCA_004027165.1 Ctenomys sociabilis | reverse complement strand
CACTTTAAATTCTAATGATTGTAGTATTAATAATCCATATCGTTTTCATCTTGTTCAAAATTACAGTCATGGGCCAGAGAGATGGCTCAGTGGAATAAGCGCTTCCCTGGCAAGCACAAAGGTCTGAGTTCAATCCCCGGTTCTGCCCCCCTCCAAAAAAAAAAGTCATTAGTGGAAGTGGAAATTTTTCAGTTCTTTTTTCTGAAAAATGACTTAAAACTATTTTAGTAAGCTATGTAAAATGACTGATTTCTAAGTTTTAAACTTTGTTTGAAATGTTTTTCTGAAAACATTATTAAAGATTAAGGCATCGTTTGTCGTGCTGTATCTGGTGGCACTTGCCTGTAATCCCCTCCATTCAGGAGGCTGAAGCAGAAAGATTACCTCAAGCTTAAGGCTTGGGCTACATAGTGAGATGTGAGGGAGGGGGACAGAACAAAATAAAAGTAACAAATCATTTGTCTCCTGTGTTACAGATATTTTGGCTTTTAAAATGAAGTAAATTGTAATTATTGATCTTTTGTCACAATGTTTTAGTCTTTTGCTATCAAATTTTATTGCTAATCAGATAAAAATGTGTTCTGAAATAATTTATTGAACAATCTGCATTGGAGACCAAATTAAAACCTTGGAAAGTATTCTTTTGCCATTTGTTTATTTGCAGCAACCAAAATAATATCTCTTTAAATGTCTTACTATACTTTTTTTCAGCATAGAATTTGCCAGCTATTTAATGCATACAATTGAAAAGGTGGGGGTCCCTGCTCTTAAATTTTGTTTTTCCAGGGATGTCTAGAGGTGTTCAGTGTGGGAAAGAAAGAATATTAGCAAAGGACTTAATAAATTAAAATGTGTTTATTTTTACCATATTATGGAAAGTTGGACAAAGGCTACTTGGTTAACATTAACTGGATTATTGTATGAATGTTATAGAGTTCTTAGATAATATGCCTGAGAGTTAATCAGTAGGAAAAATATATATCATAAGAATCCCCTCCTGGTTCTTGTCTTGGCCCAAGAAGTCTATACTTATCCCAAAAATATGTTATTGGAATCCCACCAAGTTAATTCCAATCTACCACTCCCAGTGCTACCCACGGTGAAAACAAAGACACTAACACATATATACATATAATTATTGGGGAGCCAAGGGGTCCTAAGTCTAGCCACAAAGATGGCTTTCAGGAACAAAGAGACCAGGGCTGCACCCAGGTTTTATTCAGAGGAGGAGGAGGCATGGTTTGCAGAGGTAAATTGTGGGAAGCAGATGATTACTGTGAGCTGGGCTAGGTGGGAGGTCTGCATTTACATCTCTCATATGCAGAGAGTAATTTGCATTATACTATTGAGATAGTATCTAATGTTTCAAGGGTCTGGTGGTTCAGCTCTGATGTCTAATCTTTAAGCCCTAGGAAGTCATAGCCTCTGTCTTTTTTTTTTCTTTTTTTGTCTTTTCAAGACAGGGTCTCACTATGCAGTTCAGGCTGGTCTCAAACTCACAACAATTCTCCTGCCTCAGCCTCCGGAGTGCTAGGATTACAGGCCTGCGCCACCATGCCCGGCATAGCCTCTATCTTGAGACTTGATCCCAGCTGACAGTGTGGAGCACTGGCTCTTTGTCCTGTCTGAACCAGGCTCATGTTGGAGAGCAGCAGGTGTGGGTTATTAGGGAAACACACATGTCATCTTCAAAAATTACTACCAGCACCTTGGATAGACCGATATACATTGTTTAAGGCCAATTGATAGGATAAAGAGAATTCCTAGCCAGCTCTGTTCATGTCAATACAAGGAAAGAGGGTCAGGTTCAGCCAAAATGAAGATAATTGCTCTTTGCTCAGGTGGTCTTCCACAATTATAGAAAGAAAACTAATAAAGTAAGGGTGTATACAGTGATTTCAGTAGGCCATAAGAAGATAAACTTGCCTGAGAGTAGTGATTTGTAGAAGGAAAGAAATTTGGGTTATGCTTTTAATCTTTAGTGCTAGTTTCACTTTTTAAGAAAATTAAGGCATGGGTCAGAGAACGGAGAATGACATCTCTAGTCACTCAAATTTTCATAGCTGTATGTGGAGAGGAACAAGATTGTTTATGGACCATTTCCTATTGGTTTCATCTTTTTGTCCATCAAGTGTCCTAAATTGATGGAAGAGCTTGTGTTTTTCTACTCATTAGTGTTTAGAACTTGAATTTGTTTCTGATCTGTGGCATACAGGTTAGAAGAATTGATTTTCATACTGTTGAAAATCATTGGTTAATGACTATATATTTCTTTGGTGCCTGATGGCATTAACTGGTGAAATTAATTTCATTTGAAGTAAAACTGGTAATGGAGAAACATGAGGGATTGTTTTCCTCTAAATGTTACTGAGTAAGGAAAGATTGTCAATAGGGTTTGGTATGGGTAAACTGTCATAAATTTTTCAAAGAAGTCTTGTTTTAGTGTCTTTGAGGTCCTGTGAAACTTTGGTCCTTTATTTATAACTGTGACTCTATTCTCATGTCCTTCACATATAGTCACCCTCATCCCTACCTCCTCAATTAAATGATTTATCTCCAGTTTCTTAACAGTTTTTTCCATTTTGTGGAACAATATATATATTTAAGTTTTGAGATTGGTTCTATGTTGTTAAAGCTAGCCTTGAACTATATATCCTGGGCTTGGACCTTGAATTTTGGGCAGTCCTCCTGCTTTTGCTTCTGCAGGAATTATAGACATGTATCACTACCACTGCCTAGATAAATATGTTTGTACAATACATTAAGAATGGCCCCACAGTGAAAGTTTATCTGACTATATCTAAATGTTATTTCTTGTTTTTTGTAGTTAGCTGTTGTAGACCAGTCTGGGGTCCCCATTTTGTCACAACGGTTAAGATGATTTTTAACCTTATGAAAGGTATGTATATGGTAAGGTACTGACATTCATCATAAAATACATAAATTTATTTATTTAGTCCTTTTGAGGCAGGGTCCCACTATGCAGTTCAGGCTGGCATTGAGCTCACTTTATAGCCAGGCTGGTCTCAAATTCACAAAGATCCTCCTGCCTCAGCTTTCTAAGTGGTGGGATTAATGGCATGAACCACCATGCCCAGCTACTTCCTTTTTCTTTTTAAGGCCAGTGCCTTGCTGTTTATATCCCAGGCTGATCTCCTTGTGAGCTGAAATGACCCTCCTACCTCAGCCTCCTCAATCTCTAGGATTTTAGAAGTATGTTACTAGGCCCAACAACTTTGATTTTTAGAGGAGAAAGGAAAAAGAAACATCTTACCCTGTTTTTGAATTGCAGGCAGAAAATGACTCTACCTCTGTGAATAAAGAATGAAATTTGATGCTCCTTTACCAGCACTGCAGAGACTTGATTTCATTTCCCAATCATAGATGCCAATATCTCACAAATTAAAAAAATCAGCTCCATATGGAGTAAGGCTGCATTATGCTCACTAATGGTGAGCATAGCTGCCTTCCAAATGGATGAAGGACTTAACCCTGAAGCTATGAAACTAGTGGAATTTTGAGGGAATGTTCAAGAGGTGAAATGGGCAAGGATTATTTTTATACAAGATTCCAAAAGCAGATATAAATGGGATTACTCAAAAAAAGCTGCAGAGCAAAAGAAACAGACATCAAAATGAAGAGACAACCTATAGGACAGGAGAAAATATTTGCAAACTATATAGCTATTAAAGATTAATATCCAGAATATATAAGAAACTTAAAAAACAGATTAAGGGCAGTAGGTCTAGATAGACTTAAGAAAATTTTTAAAAACAAATACATGTTTGTCAATCATACAGTTTATAATCATTTTGGGGAGTGGTTATTGTACATATCACAGCTTGTATTTTTAATCCCCTTTCCTTTCCCTCCTTGCTCCTTCAATTTCCTTATCCCATTTACCATTTTTCATTTTTTGGTGGTGATGGGATAACCGGGAATCATACACAGGACCACATGTTTGCCAGGCAGGTGCTGTGCCACTGAGCTAAACCCCAGCCCCTCGCTCTTCATTCTTGATATTACTGATCAGAGCTCATGTTATGGCATGTAATGTTTATGTTAGTTAAGGTCCTTAGGTTCTTGTACATGTTACATCTTTGTTTTTATTTCCCCTCTGTGCCTCCTCACCCCTTAGGTTCTCTTCCTTGGATCACTTTCCTATTGCAGGATCCATCTCCTTGTAACCTTCTATCCATTGTTTTTATTGTCTTTGTATGTACTTCACTTTACTTACTTAAATGAAAGATACCATGTGGCATTTAAGCTTGTGTGTCTGGTTTATTTTACTCAACATTAGATTTTACAGGCGCATCCATTTTCTTAAATTTTGTTGTTCTTTAAGTACTATTCCATTATATATGGATACAAATTTCTCCCATCATCTGTTGATAGATATACAAGATATTTTCAGGATTTAGCTATTGTAATTTTGTGATGTTAGAAACATTGTTCACATATACCACTGTAGTATCAGGTATTAAGCTCTTGGTAAGATAACTAGTAGGAGGATAGCTGGGTCATATAGAAATTTCTAATTTCAGTTCTCTGAGAAATCTTCATGCTAGTTTCCATAGTAGTTGTATGGATTTATATTTCCTCCAACAAAATGGATAGTTCTTTTTTCAATATAGCTTGACCAGCATTTGTTATTGTTTAATTTCTTAATGATTGCTATTCTTTCTGGAGTAACATGGAATCCCAGCATTGTTTTAATCTGCCTTTCTATAATGGCCAGGGATGTTCAATATTTTTTCATTTATTTGTTTATTTGTATTTCTTCCTCAGTGAGGGACCTATTCATTTCTCTTAGCAATTTCTTTACTGGATCTCTTTTTAGGTAGTTTATTTATTTTTAGTTCTTTCTATAGTCTAGATACTAGTTTTTTGTCTGATGAGTACCTAGCAAGAATATTTCCCCATTCTGTAGGTTGGCTTGTCACTCTACTGATTCTTTCTGCGGTGCCGAAGTTTCTTAGTCTGATATAACCCCATTTATTGATTCTTGCTGTTATTTTTTATGTGGTTGTGGATCTGTTTAGAATATCTTTTGCTATGTCTATGTCTTCATGTGTTTTACCTCTTGTAGAATTAATGTTCTCTTTTAATGTTTGGATCTTTTATCTTTTTATTTGAATTTAGTATGTGGTGAGAAATAATGAGTTCAGTTTCATATTTCTTCACAGAGACAGCCAGTTTTCTCAGCACCATTTGTTGAATAGATTGTCTTTCCTCCACCACATACTTTTGGCCCTTTTGTAGAAAGAAGCTTAAATAGCTGAATGTGCCTGGAGAAGTTTCTTTATCCTTAATTCTTATTTATTTTATTTTTTTTGGTGGAACTGGTGATTGAACTCAGGCCTTTGCACTTGCCAAGCAAGTGCTTATTCTACTGAGCTATCTCCCCAGCCCCCCTTAATTCTTTTCCTTTGATCCATTTATCATTTTTTGTTCCAGTACCATGCCATTTTCATCACTTGTTGTGTGGCATATCCTAAAGTCAGATATTGCTCTCCCTCCTGCTTTGCTCTTGTTGCCCAAATTGCTTTTGCTATTCTTGGTCTCTGTCTCAGTTACTCTTTTGTTGCTGGGACAATACCTGACACCCAAAATGAATGAAGGAAAGGTTTATGTACCTCACAGTTACTGGAGGTTTTAGTCCATACTCAGCTAACTCCAATGCAGACTGGCACAGGGCAGAGAGCATCCTATTATGGTGGCACCAAAGAGCAGAGAGCAGATGTATTAGTAACAGCAACAAAATGGCAACAGAGAGAGAGTCTCTCTCTGTTACATTGCATTAGGCTCCCTGCCCCAGGCTGGGAGAAATACATACACCCATAATCCCAGCAGTACTAAGGCTCATAATCCCAGCCTTGGATCACTTGTAATCCCAGTGGATCATGAGTTAATCATGATCATAAACAGGGACTCTAGAAGTCCCCCATGACTACATGAGGCTTGGGGAGACAGCTAGACACAAACCATAACAGTTTGATTTGGCTCCATATAAACATTGAGGTTAGTATGCTGTTAGTATTTCAATTTGAATTGCACTGAATATGTATAATAGTTTGGGGAATATGGCCATTTTGACAATGTTGATTCTGCCTATCCAGGAACAGGAGACATCTTTAGATTTTCTGATAGCATCCTCACCTCAGTCTTTTTTTCTATAAGTTTTCTTTGTAGAAGTCTTTCATTTCCTTGCTTATTTATTTTACATTTATTTTATTTTATTGAAGAACAAATAGCCATGAGACCATTTCAAATCAAATTAGTAGGACAGATTCAACAATTAATACATTGTGCATTGTTTTTGTGGTGGCTTTTTGTTGTACAAGGTGTATACATGATACTCTATCTACAAACACTATTAAAGGAAATGTCTCTAGTCAATGAATTAAGAGTATGTAGCTATATACCTATCTTTTTTTTCAAAGCTGAATTATAATACAGTTTCAATGATTAATACTTTTTACATTATTATCTTCCTAGTGGTTATCTATAGTACAAGGAGCAGATAGGATATCCTGTCCAAACACTATTAGTGCAAATCTTTCTTCTCATAGAATTATGCAAAAGTTCTGCATATTTATCCTAACTGTACTGTTTATTATACAAACACAGAATGGTCCTTCCTTTGTATCCCCCCTTTTTTCTTTAGTCCGGTCACAGAAGGGTATATTCTATTGTCATTCAATTATTATAGGTGCTTGAATTCAGTGAAACAATCCAATACAGTCCAGTGGTCCACAATAATAGTGGGTTATCTGAAGAAGTTGTTGACTAGAGCCATTTTCAGTTCAGCTTATGATTATGGCCTTATTTTATATACCTCGTTTTTATACTTTTCTGCTGGATGGTTAAGACTGAGATAAAGCAAGACCTATATAACAAAAAATGTAACTTTTGTATCTGATGAGGTCAGCCAAGTGAGCTCAGGGTTTATCCTGTAACCCTGTACCTCATCTACTCTGTAGATCCTTTGTCAGTGTCAGCCATGTGAATGAGTCATGGCCATTGCTTGACCAGTTTGCTCTCTGTGAAAGTCTGAAAGTTTTCTCTCTATGTGACTCTCCTTAGGCACACTATAGATGATCGATCACATTCCTCTGTGGCTCCATAATCTCTTTGATCAGAAAATTTAGGTGTAACAATGAGTTCCATGATGTTACAGTACAGGTTCTCCTATGTCCTGAGTCTTCACTGACCTTGAAAGGCTAGGGCCAAAATGTTGGCTGACCTTGCAGCACTTCTGTTTCTACCATTTTTGATCTGCAATCTTAGGTTGTTAACTATCCAGAAGAGAAGCTGGATCAAACCCACCCACTGTATTCTGCAAGCGCTTGAATCTGTTGAGCTATCTGGCCAGCTCTCCTCATCTTCTTCATTGTTGGTACACACAAATGCTATGGCTTTTTTGTGTTAGTCTTGTATCCTACTACAAGAAATAAGTTTTTTGGTGGAGCTATTTGGAACTTCTATGTGGAGTATCATGTTGTCTAGAAATAATGATGATTGAGTTCTTCCCATTTGTCCCACTTATTTCTTTCCCTTGCCTAATTACTTTGGCTAATGTTTCAGGTAATGTGTTGTATGTAATGGAAGAGACCATAGTGAACATCCATGTCTTGTTCCTGATTTTAGGAGGAATGCTTTTATTTTTTCCCCATTTTGTATGATGCTGGCTATTGGTTTGTCATGTACAGCTTTTATCATATTCAGATATGGTCCTTCTGTACGTATGTTATTCAGGGTTTTTATCATGAAGTAATACTGATTTTTGTCAGAAGTATTTTTCCTAGGTCTATAGCCATATATTTTTAAATTTTGTTTCTGTTTATGTGATCTGTTACATTTATTGTCTTAATATATGTTACATATCTGAGATGAAATCTGCTTGATCATGATTTATGATCTTTTTGATAATGCATTGCATTCTGTTTGCTAATATATTGTTGAGGATTTTTGCTTCTATGTTCATTAAGGAGATTGACTTAATAATTTTCTTTCTCAGTTGGGTCTTTATCTGCTTTTGGGATCTAGGTCCTACTGGCTTCCATATATGAATTTAGGAACACTCTGTCCTTTTTAATTTCTTCAATTAATGATACTGCATCCTTCAAGGCTCTATAGAAGTCAGCAGTGAATCCATCAAGTCTGGGGCTTGTTTTGGTTGCTAGCTTTTTTTAGTGCTGCATCCATTTTATTTCTTGTTATGGGTTAACTGTATTTCTATCTTCAGTTAATTTTGGTAGTTTTTATGTGTCTCTTTTCAATGCACAGTGGTCTGATAGTTTGTGTCAGGTAATTTTTTTTTTTTTTTTTTTTTTTTTTTGTAGAACCAGGGATTGAACTCAGGCCCTTGTGCTTGCCAGGAAGTGCTTATTCCACTAAGCCATCTCCCTGCCCTGTAATTTCTATTTTATATTTACTTAAGTAGGTTTTGTGATCTATTTACCTTTGTGCTACTGAAAACAATATGTATTGTGTTGTAAATGTGTGGAATACACAGTGTATATTAAATAGTGTGTGTTTGTGTGTGTGTGTATATATATATATATCCATTAAGTCCAAAATGCTCAGAAGTGTGATTCAGCTCTGACTTTATTTGTTGTTGTTGTTCTTACTGGTTAGTTAATCTATCTCTTTTGAAAGTGCAGTACTAAAATCCCCTACTATGATTGTGTCATCCCATGACCTCTGCTTGTATCTTAAACTTATTTAGGAAATTTTCTTTCAGGATTTCTGTATGCATGTTAGGGAAACCAATTGTGTTTTATTATCTAGTAGCTGCTTCTCTACTTTTTGGCTTCTATAAGCTCTTTATCGTAATTCACCATTTTGCCCTCAGTATTAGACACTGTCTACATATTGGTTATTTCTGCAATGTATAAATTCTATAGTTTTATTTTGGATATTTCTTTTAGATATCATCTCAAAGATTTGATATGCTTATTGAATCTGACATTCAAATTTTGAACTGTTTATTTAACTCATTGTTTTTTAAGAATATGTTTCTCCAAATCTGCCAAGGTCATATTGTGTGAAATTGTTTTAAACTTTTGGCTCATTTCCTCTGTGAACTCATCTGTCTTCTTTATTGCTGTGTATTTTCATGGTTTTCTTCTAAGTGGTATTTGATTTCTTCTTTCTTTGCTTTGCCTTGGGAGAATTAGTAGGGAAGAGTTCAGAGACGTACTTCCTTGCTCTCATTTTCATGCATATTGTGTGTGTGTGTGTGTGTGTGTGTGTGTGTGTGTGTGTGTCTATTATTTATGTGTGTGGTTTTTTTATGTTTTATGTACCTTCTTTTATCTTTTTTTTTTTTGGGTGGGAATTACACTACAGATTGAAGACTGGAGAAGTGAGCAGAGTTTGTGGCTTATAGGGAGATTGTGAATAATTTTAATCTTTGTATACCCAGGCTAGTATTTACTCCTTCTGTTATTTACTTTAACTGATTTTGACTCTGTCCCTGTATTTTGCAAAATTACTTCTTTTTTAAGCACTAACTACAGATTAAATCTTACACCACTTCTCTATGCATACTATCACCGTTCTCTCTCTCTCTCTCTCTCTCTTTTTAGGGAAGGGTCTATCATACCAGGTGTTCAAGGTCTCACTACTAGATCAGACTGTAGTGATCCACCTGTTTACAGTCTCCCAAGAGCTGGGATTATAGGCATGCACCACCATCTCAATCAACATCTCAGCATGCCCCAAGTACATGGCTGGCACAGCAGGCCCGCACAGTTTATTATCAGTTGTTATACACTAAGGTAGTGGGGTTGGGGAGATTAAGAGGTGGTTGGGTTTGGAGTGTTGATGCTAGGGGAGGTTTGAAGAGGGACTATTGTAGCTGAGAAGAAAATGTTAATGTGGAGTCTGATTTTATTTAAGTACCTTTAGTTTAGTTCAAAGTTTTCAGAGGATATTTTGTGGGGTAAGGGGGAGAAATGAAAGAGGGTTTATTTTGTAATTGAAAAGAACTGAGTGGTTGTCAGAACTTTCTGATAAGGACAATAGGCTAGGTAAGATATGGGAGAATTGAAGGCTTAGGATGGCGAGATTTGAGGAATAACACTAGAGAAAATAGGAGTGATTGAGGGGGCTAAGTATGGGGAATTTAAAAACTTGGGAGGAGGATTTTCTATGTTTAGAAAAAAATAAATATGTTAATAGTATTGTTTTGGGGGTTTGAAATGAAGAAACTAAATAGGAAGCTGATATAGGCAGGGAAGACAATCTAGAGTTCTCTTACACAAAAGCCAATAAGGGTTGGGGATATAGCTCAGCAACATATGTGCCTGGCAAGTGCAAAGTTGAGCCCCCATACAACAAGAAAAGTCAATGAAAAAATCAATGAGAGAATAAATACACAAAATAACAACCAACAACCTAATAAACACAGGGATCCATAAAAGTACATGACCTGACCCCACATTACTAAATCATGTGTACAAAAATTCAAACCTATGAGACAGCTGATGGTAACACAGATTAAATATTCCAATGAAACATAACAATGGGATTCCCAAGTAGCTTGTTTGCCAGTGTGTTTACACCCCCCCATAACTCCTCTGATCCTTCCACTGCAATACTGAAGCTAACTCAGACTCAGGACTTCTTCCTGCCAGGTTGCAGCCTAACTGAAGAGCTCTTGCTGTCCTTTTCCCGTCCTTTTCCCTTCCTTTTCCCTGGGTATGATAGTAGATTCAGCAGAAAGGTTCACTGGCACAGAATTGTCCATTGTCAGGATTAGCTACAACAGTAACAGGCTAATCCGTTACAGTGTTGTCTGTCAAGGCTGGTTGAGAAATATTTGAAAGTAGTCCACACTTATAGGGTAAAGCATCTTTTTTTGTTTGTTTTGGTGGAACTGGGAATTGAACTCACGCTTACCAGGGAAGCACTTACTCCACTGAGCCATCTCCCCGGCCCCTAGGGTAAACATCTGAACAACCCAAGTGTTGACCAACAGTTAATATGCACTAAAGGCAGTGGCTGTATCTTTTGTAATAGCAAACAAAAAACTGCATTTAACAGTTTTTATAGAACCAGTTATCAAAAGCTCTAGGGGGTTGGGGATCAGATAATACCAGGAAGGGAAAAAGAAGAGGTAAAAAAGGTGGGGTTCTTTTGTTTTTTAAGTACTGTTCTGTTGTCTGGGAAGGAGTAAATAGCAGGGGACAAAGGATTCTCATGGTCAAGATGTGTTGTATATTTAGAAGGGAATAACAGAAAATTGGATACAAAATTGGTAATGAGAAATGGGGATGGGAGAAGATTCGTGATCAATATAAATAAATATGAGGGACAAAGTTACAAGGAGACAAAAAGGGTGAAAGAAAACTTGAAAATGAATACAACAATAGAAAGAAATCAGGTGAAGACATACAAATCAAATAGAGCTATAAAGGGACATGGGAGAATTCCCTCACCCTCTAAAAACTATACTGGGAGAAATAGAGAATAAAGAAACTATACTGGGAGAAATAAAGAACAGACACATTATACCACTATAAAATGATATTGTTGAAGTCCTAACCTCTAAAACCTCAGAATGTGACTTTTATCTGTAGATTAGTTTGGGAACTAAAGTCAAATTTAACCTATCCTGACTGGTGTTATAAAAAGGGCCATTGGAGGGCTGGAGAGATGGCTCAGTAGAATAAGTGCTTCCCTGGCAAGTGCAAGGGCCTGAATTCAATCCCTGGTTCCGCCAAAAAATAAAAATAAAAGGGCCATTGAAGAGCTGGAGACACCATGTAAAAAGAGAGGTAGATTTCTGAATGATCCATCTTTAAGCCAAGAAAAATTAACAGTTGCCACCACAAGTTGAGAGGGATGGACAGCTTTCCCTCAGAGCCTCAGAAGGATTGAACCCAGGGCTACTTAACTACCAAGCCATATATATTCCCCAACCCTTTCTGTATTTTATCTTGGGACAGGATTTTTCTAAGTTGTCCAAGCTAGCCTTGAATTTGCAATCTTCATGCTTCTACCTCCCAAATAGTGGGGCTTATAGGTATGTGCCACTGTGCCCTATTCCTGGTGACACTTTGATTTTTGGACTTTCCGCCTCCACAACTGTGAGACTTAAGTTTCTGTGGTTTTAAGCCACATACTTAATGTTACAGTATTTATTCATGTCAGTTCTAGGGAAATGATGCAGAAAATAAAGCTTATTACTCATTATTCAAATAAGCATCATTCCAGTAAAATCCTTTTTAACATTTTTTGGTTCATCATCTCCACTGCCATTATCTTTTTGTTAATTTTCATTGTTTTGGTTTTTATGCTGGGAATCTAACCTCATGCTTGACAGGCAGGTGCTGTACTACTAACTATAGCTCTGGCACTAATGTTTTATTTTGATCGTCTTAAAAGACTGGCAGTCAAAGCTGAAGGAGGAGGCTTATGCATACAGACCTTGTCATCTCATTTGATTAAAGATACTGCCTGGGCTGGCAAGATAGCTCAGCGGTCTAGAGCGCCTCCCAGGGACCGCGGTTCGAGCCCCACCACCACATGCCATGCCAGCCCCTCCCCGCAGGGCCGGCTGAGCTCACACCCCACCCCCGCGAAAAAAGAATCCGTGATGTGTAGCGAGACACTGTAATAAATAAAGGAATTTTAAAAAAATAAATAAATAAAATAAAGATACTGCCTGTAGGGTTTTCCTTTTTCATAAATTGAACTACTGAATCATTATGAACTGCTGAATCATTATGGTGGTCATCTAATGTGGCTGAAACCCTTAAAATAAAAACCCATCTTCCCAAGTTTACCTCCACCCTTCACCAGCTCAGTGCAGTTTCCTTTTACCCTTCCCGCCAACCTCAGGGATATTTCTAAACATCTCCCTCAAACTCCACCTCTGGCAAAAGGCCATAAAAGTCTCAGCTTCCCTTTGTTCCAATCCATAGAATTTCTTATCTTCCCCAGATTCTCTCCACCTCCTCACAGATAATAAAGCCCCTTTTCCCTTTTTTCTTCTGTCTGTTTCTCTGCTGTACTGGGCACCTGAAAAAAACCTGTCACTTTTCTTATCATAATTACTCTGGATTGGAAAATTGGAGTCTATTCAAAACCTGGTTCATGCTTCTACCATCTTTCTCAAATTTGAGGCCAAAGATTCTCTTGAACACCATATTGGTGGAAAGCTGACTAATTGAAGGAACCACAATTTTTAATGTTTATTTATTTGTTTTAAGTTGTATTCAGCGATTTATGGGATAGTTGAAATAATGTACAGAAATTGTTTTCCTAAAGAAAAAAAATGAGAAAAAGATAAAATGGAAACAAAACTTTGTAAATAATGAGGGAGGGTTGAAAAGAGGGGAGGGAAATGAGGGGGGGAAAGAGCAACTAAGATACATCATGTGATAGGTTTCAGGACAACAATATAGGTTTTTCAGCAGCCCAGTAAAGAGATAGGAAGATGAAAGAAGGCTTTATTAACTCCAAAGATATAGAAAGGATCAAGAGCAGATGGGGGAGATGTTCTGGCCTGAGACAGAGAAAGCTGAGACTGTGCACTTTTGCCCTGGGGTGGGGTTAGAGAGTCAGTTTTAATTATATGTAAGGAGCTGTCTGGGGTCTCTCCTATATACATTGGAAAGGTGACAGGAAATTATATCCTGGGCTGGGTTGGAGAAGAATAGGGAAGGTTGTCTCTGGGAAGTTAAGCTGTTGTTTTAAGGGCTTTAGCCATGTTAGATGACAGCCATAATAATTCAGCAATTCATACTAAAGCCAGACCGGTGATCATTATGTATATTTAAATTGTATCAATAAACTCCTCTGTCTCTTTTTTTTTTGCTTACAGTATCAGAGATTGATTTTGGGGACCTTGTGCTTGCTAGGCAGGTGCTTATGCCTCTGAACTATCTCCCCAGCTCTAAACTTAATTTTTTTTTTTTTTCAGAACTGGGGATTGAACTCAGGCCCTTGCACTTGCTGGCAAGCGATTATTCTACTGAGCCATCTCATTGGCCCCCTAAACTTAAATTTTAAAAGTAAATGTTTTCCTGAATCTTAAGAAAGTTAAATTACTAAATTGAGATGGCTTCTCATCCCAAATGTTTTTAGCCTAGGGACCAGCAGACTTTTTGGTGACACATGAGTAAAATTTAGATTTGAAATAAAAATAACAGTGCACATTATTTGCCTAAAACATCAAACCATGGCATCAAAGAAAATTAGTGACACTAACAGGAAAATGGTGAGGACCATAAAAGTTGAAGAAAGAAAAAATGGCAAAGTTTGTTACTGTCCTAGAAAAATAAATTGATCCATGTAATTTTGGGGGCCTCAAGTTATTTGGTTTTCTGTTATTTCTTACGGGGAAAATTGTTCAGTTCTCAATTTTTTGGTGTTCAGATACAAATATTTAATGAACTCAGTCCAACAACTGAGGTATCACTGTATCCAGAAAATGTTAAGGCAGTCACATACTTTGGGTCATAATGAAGATACAATGTAATAGTTATTAAGATGTGATGACAGATTTCATAAAGCAAAAACTACAGGAGATGTAAGGCAAAATATGGGGAAATACTAGTACTCAGGAATGTTTATATTCTTGTCTATGGCCATACCACCCTGAACATGCCCGATTTTGTCTGATTTCGGAAGCTAAGCAGGGTTGGTTAGTACTTGGATGGGAGAAACGTTTATATTCTTTCAATTAAAAAGGATATATCCAAATGTTCTTCAGCTAGTAAATAAACAAAACATGGGATGTGCATACACTGTTACATTAAAAGTTACAAAAGAATGAAGTCTTTACACATCATAACCTTTAAAATGTTGTACTTAGTAAAAACTTCAGTCCCAGAAGAACTGTTATGTGGAATTTCTGTAGTAGTAAATCCAGTAAGACTGAGGAATATAGATGGTATGCCAGGGAGTGGAGATATGTGAAAATTGATGGTTGTCGTGATTACATGGTTTTGTTAATGTAATGTCAGAAGTCGTTACATTTTATACTTTAACCAGGTATATTTATATGTTATAAATTATACCTTAAACATTTTTTTAAAATCTGGGTTCTGCATCACAGTACACCAAAGATAAGATTTCTTTTTTTCGTTCAACCATTTCCAGAGTTACTCAGTTTTTGCCTTACAAATATGTTGCTGTAAACAATTTTTGTTTTGTTTTGTTTGCTTAGAATATGGGAAGCTTTGAGCTCAATCCCCAGTTCCAGGGAAAAAAAGGAGGAGGATAGATCATAATAGTATATGTTAGTGTTTACCATATAGAAGCTTTTTCATAAATATTGATTGATATCTTACATCTTACTGGCCTTATCACATGATGCCATTTTGTTATAAAGCCTTTTCAGTTCAACTACTGCAGAGAAGGTAGATAGTAATAAGCATGTACTGAGTAGCCATCACTAAGCAAGAGGGATTATAGTTCCTTTTTTTGTTGTTGTTTCATAAGGAGTCTAAATCAGCAACAGTTTCTTTGTATTTCTTTTTCTTTTTCTTTTTTGGTAGAACCGGGGATTAGACTCATGTCCTTAGGCTTGCCAGGGAAGCACTTATTCCACTGAGCTACCTCCCCAGCCCCTCTTTGTATTTCTTTATTATAAACAGTACTCAAGTGCTGTCAAACTTTATATACCATAAAGGAAGAAACCTTTTTTACATATGACTCATGTTTGGCCAACCTCTGAGAAGCAGTACAAAACCGGTTGTAAAGAAATAGGGAATCACCATGGCGGCCGGGACCCTGTACACGTACCCAGAAAACTGGAGGGCCTTCAAGGCTCTCATCGCTGCTCAGTACAGTGGGTCTCAGATTCGCATGCTCTCTGTACCACCCCGCTTCCACTTTGGCCAAACCAACTGTACCCCTGAATTTCTCCACAAATTTCATGTTGGCAAGGTCCCAGCATTTGAGGGCGATGATGGATTCTTTTTTTTTTTTTTTTAAAGCTAATTCTTGCCTCCAAGCCTTGATGCTGCTTGGTTCTTTTTTTTTTTTTTTTTTTTTTTTAATTCCTTTATTTTTTACAGTGTCTCACTACACATCACGGATTCTTTGTTTGCGGGGGTGGGGGGTGAGCTCAGCCGGCCCTGCGCGGCGGGGCTGGCATGGCATCTGGTGCTGGGGCTCAAACCGCGGTCCCTGAGAGGCGCTCTAGACCGCTGAGCTATCTTGCCAGCCCGATGATGGATTCTGTGTTGAGAGCAGTGCCAATGCTTACTACGTGAACAACGAGGAGCTGCCGGGAAGAACTCCAGAGGCTGCCACCCCGGTAGTGCAGTGGGTAAGCTTTGCTGACAGCAACATTGTTCCTCCTGCTAGCACCTGGGTGTTTCCCACCCTGGGCATCATGCACCACAACAAGCAGGCTACAGAAAATGCAAAGGAGGAGGTGAAGCGAGTTCTGGGGCTGCTGGATGCCCACTTGAAGACTAGGACCTTTCTGGTGGGCAAGAAAGTGGCACTGGCTGACATTACTGTTATCTGCACTCTGCTGTAGCTCTACAAACAGGTCTTGGAACCTTCTTTCTGCCAAGCCATTCCCAACACCAACCACTGGTTCCTCACCTGCATTAATCAGCCCCAGTTCCACGTGGTCCTTGGGGAGGTGAAGCTCTGTGAGAAGATGGCCCAGTTTGACGCCAAGAAGTTTGCAGAGAGCCAGCCCAAGAAGGATACCCCATGGAAAGAGAAAGGTTCTCGGGAGGACAAGCAGAAGCCCCTGGCCAAGTGCAAAGAGGAGAAGGCAGCTGCCCCAGCTCCTAAAGAGGGGCTGGATGAGTGTGAGCAGGCGCTGGCTGCTGAGCCCAAGGCCAAGGACCCCTTTGCATACCTGCGTAAGAGCACCTTTGTGTTGGATGAATTTAAGCGCAAGTATTCCAATGAGGACACCCTGTCGGTGATGCTCCCCTACTTCTGGGAGCACTTTGACAAGGATGGCTGGTCCCTTTGGTTCGCTGAGTACCGCTTCCCTGAGGAGCTCACCCAGACCTTCATGAGTTGCAACCTAATCACTGGAATGTTCCAGTGGCTGGACAAGCTGCAGAAGAACGCCTTTGCCAGTGTCATCCTCTTTGGTACCAACAACAGCAGCTCCATCTCGGGGGTCAGGTTCTTCCGAGGCAAGGAGCTGGTCTTTCCGCTGAGTCCAGACTGGCAAGTGGACTACGAGTTGTACACATGACGGAAGCTGGACCCTGGCAGTGAGGAGACACAGATACTGGTTCGAGAGTATTTTTCCTAGGATGGGGCCTTCCAGCATGTGGGCAAAACCTTCAATCAGAACAAGATCTTCAAGTGACCATCACCCTTTTGGGAGGTGGGGGTCATTAAAGGAAACTGAACGTTGAAAAAAAAAGAAAAGAAATAGCACATGCTCTTGTTCTGTTGCACTGACTAGCGCTTCATTTAAAGGAATCTTCAAATGCCCTCTCACTGTAAAGCCTTAAAGCTATTGATTTAAAGAGTTGAAAGAATATAAGGCTTAAAACTATGGCAGAGGGCTGGGGATATAGCTTAGTGGCATAAACGCCTGCCTGACAAGTGCAAGGTCCTGAGTTCGATCCCTGGTACCCCCCCAAAAAACAAAACTGTGACAGAGACTAGGGTCTGATCCCTGGCATACAGTGCCATGCGGGCCTCATCCTCAGGCATGCTGAGCCAGCCACTGAGAATGGGCATGGTGATGCACACCTGTAATCTCAGCACTGACCAGGCTGAAAATAGGAGGATCACTATGTGGCAGAGCTTCTGAGGTCAAATGGCCTTATTGTCTTTATTTTAAACTGTTTTTTTTTTTTTTTTTTTTTTTTTTTTTTTTTTTTTTTTTTTTTTTTTTTTTTTTTTTTTTTTTTTTTTTTTGTCTTTTTGAGACAGGGTCTCACTATGCAGTTCAGGCTGGCCTTAAGTTCACTTTGTAGCTCAGGCTGGTCTCGAACTCACAGCAATCCTCCTGCCTCAGCCTCCCGAGTGCTGGGATTACAGGCATATGCCACCT
>PVKA01041514.1:0-18037 GCA_004027165.1 Ctenomys sociabilis | reverse complement strand
CAAAAACAAAAAAAAAAACAGAAAGCTCTACAGAAACAAATAAAAGCATATGCTCTTATGTTAAAAATGTTTTTTTTTTTTTTTTTTTTTTGCGGTACTGCGGATTGAACTCAGGACCCTGCACTTGCCAGGCAAGTGCTTATTCTACTGAACTATTTCTCTGGCCTCTAAAATAAGTAATAAATTATTATTAGTGTCAAAAATTTAATTTAATATGCAGATAATAAAAAATGGTCTTATCTTCAGGAGACTGCCAAGTGCTGTCCTCAGGGGAGTTTCTAGGCTGACACATGTAGGTCCAGGAATTTTGGGCCGGTTCTTCTTAGATATTTGCATTTCAAAAGCGAATGATTTCTGAGCACTCTTGAGAATTTTGTTTACATATCATAATGTTGGGGTAAGGAGCATATTCTTTCAAGATAACTGGAAGACTGGAAATGTCCTACTTGTCTTATTCTCCCTTTGCTTGACTTTCTATTTCTCTTTTAAGAAAACTCCTGAGCTGGCTCTAGTCTTTGAACTAGAAGTAAAGGTAGGGCAAAGAAGGTTTGATGCATTACTTCCTGTAGCACACAGTAGAAAACCTGCCTCCCACAGAGAACACTTGCTTACATACCATGAAAAGACTGATCTTAAGTATCTGTCTCTGAGCTGCAGCCAGGAAATTTCTCATTCTTCTGTGTCCTCTAGGACTTAGTTCCATGCAGGGAACCTAAGGTCACATTCTACTAGTGCTTTCTCATTTGCCTCCAGACTTGTCATGTCTCCTCTTGATGTTTCTGTTTCATACTTGAAGTTCAAATTGGATTCTCTGTCTTCTATGTGTTCGGACTAATTTTTCAAAACATTTGGTATTGTTTCTATTATTTCAAGACAATTTTTCTTAGTTTTTTTCTCGCACACTGCATTAATCCTTAAGAGGTTAAAATGGATCTTTGAAAAGTAGGAATGAAAAGGTCATTTCTCTCTTCCACAGGCTGAGAAATATCTCTCAGCTCTGACCCCTAAGTAGAATTAAAAAGTCACATTCTTTCCACCGCGCCCTGGTGGCCAGAGCTGGGCTAAACCATGCACATGAGCTGGCTTTTGTTCCCTTTCTGCAAAGGGCAGAGCACCTGTTCACTTGAGAGCGAACAGATTTGCCACCTTCCCAGTTTGGCCTAATTGTGACTCAGTTATTCTACTCCTGTGGGCTTGTCTGCACTCTGGATGGCAGTCTGGTCAGCAAATCCAGATTCAGGTGTCTACCTGGGCCAACTGGCAACAAGATAGAGACCAGGGGGATTATTGTCCCCTGACTGAGTCACTTGGACATGTTACCACCAGCGGCTTTGCTCTGCCCCGGAGGAAGGAAACAAAACCTGAAGAGAGGGCCAACTGCCCTTTGGCACTTTTAGAAAAATGGAAAGATGGCTTCTTATCCATCCCAAGGACTGGAGAGCCTTGGAACATTCTCACTCGCAGCGATGGATAAGTCTTGCCCTTTTCCTTGCCTTCCTCACTTCTTATGAGCTCATTTGGAGCTCTGGAGACACAGCTGGGACTTTCAAGGAGCCAGTGCAGTCAAAGATTCTTGAACTTTTCCTTTTGCAGAAAGGTTCAGAGTGCTGGAGAGATGGCTCAGTGGAATACACGCTTCCCAGGCAAGCGCAAGAAAATAAAGGGGAACTTGTTCCCATGGTTCAACTGGGCAGAACACCCTGGTTCTGCAAAAAGAAAAAAAGAGCAAACTTCCTCCAGGGTAGACTGGGTTCGGAGATCTTTGTTGTGCTTTGGGGTGATGCTCTTAGCCTACGTCAATATGCCATAAGGAGATGGGTGCTACTTTTAACTTAGAAGGTGGGTTAGTGTGGTACAATGTGATCTATAGAACTCAAAGTGTGCTCCACACATTACCACAACTGAGTTTGAGATTGTTGCCATCAATTTGTGTCTGGTGGCACACACACTTGCTTTAGTTCTACCCTGTTCAACCTATCCCCTCCTCCATGGCTGAATTCCTAGTTTAGTTCGGCATAGTTAAATTGTGAACATTTCTTCTGTTACCTGAAAGATTAAGGAAATAGCAATGAGACATTTTCAAACGTTATTAGTAGGGCAGCTTCAATAATTAATACATTGCATATTACTGTCTTTGTAGCAGTTATTCATAGTATAAGATGTAGAGAAGATAATCTATCCAAAAACTATTAGTACAAATCTTTCTTCTCATTGAATTAAGAGAAAATAGCTGTATATCTATCCTCTTTTGTATATACAGATTCAAAATGGTCCTTCATTTATATCCCCTTTTTGTTTTTGTTTTGTCAGAGATGGGTATTCTATTTAAGTATTGTAGTTGAGTGAATTCAGCAAAATATCCTAATATGGTCCAGTACTCCATAATAGTAGTGGGTTTTCCATAAGACTGGTAATGTCCGAAGTTGGTAACTTGAGCCTTTACAGCTCAGCATATTAATATGGCTTTACTTTTTATGCCTCATTTTTATACTTTTCTGCTGAATGGTTAAGACCAAGATAAAACAAGACCTGTATAACAAGACATGCAACTTTTGTATCTCACATATTTCCTGAAGTCAGGAAAAAGTGAAAGCTGCCCCAGGATAAAGGAAAGGGGTCTTTGGTATATAAAATTGTGGATTTCTCTTTCATGTGAGCAGGAAGGGACAGCCATTCTAACAAAAACTCCTGTGGCACCAGATTTCAATTGCCCAATAGAAAGGCTCACCTGGCTTCTGAGCAGATGTAAACATTTGAAAATACGTTTTCTGGTTGGACTCGCATCCAGTGCTCAGGAGCAACAGAGTCGTCCTGCACCCTATGTTCTGTACATGTTTTCTAGGTTATTATGACTGACAAATTCTTTCCAGTTTTTCTTGTTGAGTGGCCCAGAGCCAACACCTACCTCATGGCCATGTGGCCTCCTTGGGTTAGAGTTGATTATCTCTTCTGGCTTGGGCCTGCCTTCCTACTGCCTGAAAGTCTGGATACTATTGGATGGGGCACTGTGCTAGTTAGTGTCACTACTTGCCCTCATTCATTCCAGGCTCTCTAATGGCTGACCATCCAGAAAAGCACAGGCAAATCCTCAACACACAACTTAGTTTAAATTTGATTATAATGGAAAATAAACACATCACCTACACTCATAGTTGTGTGGTGGATAGCAAACTGGTGGTCAACTTCTTATACCCAGCTGAATTGAACTAGTGCAGCAGAGTGAGGGATCCACCTGGGGTAGTTGTCAGCAGTACAATGGCAGAACAGGAGAAGCTGCTGAAACTCTCTTAGAGATGTTGTTTGGAGAAGCTGTTGGAGCTTTGGAAGCTGCTAGTTCTCTTGGGGTGTTCTGCTGAAGGACTTTGTCATGCTGTCTTTCCCAATGAACTTTGGAGAAACTTGAATCCTCATCTTGAACATCAATTCCTGGCTCCAGAGGGGAAGATGGTGCACTGCTCAGCCTCATGAAGCTTGTCATGTTGGATTTCATGATGGGAACTCAGCCTTCCTCATCACTGGAGGAGCTTGGGACTTCACTGTTTCTGAGGATGGCTGTGATACTTTTGGGAGACCTTAGGTATTAACCTTTAGTGTGGCTTCCGAGCTCCAGCTCAGATCCATCAAGCTTTTAGTACAGATACTTCATCGCACTGGCAGAGACTTTCTAGCTTCCACCACTAACCTTTGGGACTTTCCATCAGATATTCATGAAGTGGGCCTACATGGGACTTTCTTGTGTATTCCAGGCCTCCAGATGGGATAGTGGAAGGCATTGCTATGAGCTCTAGTTCCTCTGCTGTATACATTAGAATTTAGTGTATCGATAGACTTTCTGCGCTTACAGTATGCTATTCTTGGGTGATTCATTATAAAATACTATTACTGAACATGTTATATACTACACTGTTCACCTTGAAAACCCCAAACCACAAAAGCATGTATATGTTTGCTTGGGGTGCTTATCAGTCAAAATTGTACTTTTAGGTGTTTTCCATAGCTTAACTGCATCACTTTTTAGCATTTTTTTTCCTTTTGCAGAAGAATTTGGTACAGATACTTGGTTTACATTATACTGGTGTCTCAGATTTTGTAACTATTAGAAATCAATTGGGTACATAAGAATGGCCAAGAGAGTTATGAATATATTGATAAATGTACAATATTTAGGTTGTTTCTAAGTTAAAATATTTAAAACATATGCTAAGCTGAGAACTAAGCATTCTTGGATTCTTGAAATCTATAAAGTAATAATCTTAGCTATGTTGCAAACATATGATAGAAAATACTGCCTTGCTTATAATACATCCCTGCAATGAAGGTATTCAATCAGAATCACTGACCTTTTCATATCTTGGTCATCGTCATACTATGGAGGAAGAACCGAAGCTCACACAGTACCAGATGCAATGAATGAGGTGGCCTACCAAAAGCCACCATCTCTTATCAACCTACTTAGAGTGAGTTGATCAGTGATAAAGGGACAAAAACAAAAGAAAAGTTCATATTCATAAACTAGAAAAATGGCATAGCACTATTACCTCACTCTGCATATAAAAATCAACTTAAAAATATTTCAAGACTTTGTGCCATGAAAATCCTAGAAGAAAACAAAGGGGGACTTTTTCCCATGGCTTAACTGGGAAAAAAATCTCTTGGATATGATGCCTAAACTCACTCAAAAATGCAATTAAGGCAAACAAAAGCATTTCACCAGGGTATGGCATTTATCTAATGGTCTAAGTGTTTCATAGGAAGGAAAAAAATGGAATAGAATAAAGAGACAACTCTAAGGTTGGGAGGAAATATTTGCAAACCATGTAGTTACATGTAATTAATATCTAAGATGTAGAAGGAATTAAAGAATTGAAACAACTCAATATGAAGAAAAGAAATAACCCATTAGGAGAATAAGCAATAATATCTACATAGACATTTCTCAAAAAGAGACAGAAGGAGGTCAATAGATACACGAGAAGCTTATCATTATTAGTCATCAGGAAATGGAAATTAAAACCACAAGGTGATAATATCTCACAATTTCTTTCTTTCTTTCTTTTTCTTAATAATGGAGATCAAACTTAGGACCCTGAATTTTCCAGGAAGGTGTTTATTCCTCTGAGATATTTTCCAGGGTCTTACTTCACAAGTCTTAAAATATCTTTTCCCCCAAAAGATGGAAAGTGGTGGTTTGTGTGGAGTGCAGATTAAAATCACCCCCTTGTGTTGTTTGGTGAATTTTCATATTAGCACACCTTAAAGAAAGCAGCTTGTTGGTCCCTAAAAACTCAGATTTACCATAAAATTGAGGAGTCCCATCCCTGGTATGAATCCAAGAACCTTAACTCAGTTGACTGCAGGTATGTCTGCACTCTCTTCTTTATTGCAGCCCTATTTACATAGCTAAGATTCAGAAGTAATAGGTTCCCTCATCAGATAGGAAGATAAAGAAATCATGGCGTAAATGCACAGTGGAGCACTAGACAGTCTTACAAATGAGGACATTCACTTCATTTGCACCACCATGGCTGCAGCTGATGAACATTCTGCTATAAACTAGGAATGGAAAGACAGGAATTCCATGACCTGACTTACATGCAGATTCTAGAAAAGTTGGATTCAGAGCTTTATAGAATAAAATTAATGTTTCCAGATTGTGGCAGTGGATGTGTGCTGGTAGGGGGAAAATGTTGATCAAAATATATACAACTCTAACTAAAGGGAAAGGGCCACCCTTATGTACCAGTTGCACAGAACAATGAGTACAGAAGTGATGCCTTAAATATTTTCTTTTTTATTTTTTAAAAATAGTACAGAAAAGTTAGAAATCATACACTAAATAGGAATTCAGAAGTGGTTGCTAAATTGCTTAATGTTGTCTTCAAATTGATATTTCCAGACATAAGCATGCAAAATTGCTTTTAAAATGTCATAAGAAATAAAAAGGGAAGAAAAACGTTTTAGCATTCATTGCTTTTTCAATAGACCAGTGGAACTCAGCAGTACAATTGTTCAAGCTGTCCTGTATGTATAGAAAACTCTCCTTTTCCTCCGACTTTCTTTTGTCTTTTCCCTCATCCCAGTTGATTGTGCTATTTGAACAGATACTTTCCATTCCACAGCATCTATTACACATTTCAGATTTAAGTTACCCTTTCAAGTTCTTACAATAGTGGAACAATGATACGTTTGCATTTGTTCGTCTGATCTATTCCACTTATGAGTATGGTCTCTAGTTGCATGTATTTATTTACAAAATATTCGAGTTTATCCTTGGCTGTCAAGAAGTCAAATGCAAACAAATGATGGAGGGGCTGTGGGGGAAAAAGAATGTGTAGACTGGTAGAGACACTATGTGAATCAATATGGAGATACCTCCAAAGGTAGGACTGAAGGTCCCATCCAACCCAGATATTCCTGTCCTGGGCACTTTCCCAGAGAAAATGAAAACCTCATATCACAACCATTTGTGTGCCTATGTTTGGAGTAGTGTACTTTGTCATAGCTAGATCTCAAAAACAACCCAAATACCCATCAACTGAGTAATGATTAAAAAGATGTGGTGTATTTACATAATGGAGCATTATTCAGCTGTAAAAAGATAAGTATTTTTCAATGTCTGAAATATTTTCAATGTTTTACATGCAAAAGTAACAAGTGTAAGAAATGATAGGTTAATTAGCCTCATGTAAACATTCCACTTTGTAAATCTTAAGATATCACACTATGTCCACAAAAACCTACCATTGTTATTTTCAATGAATGAATATAATTACAAATAAAATGTATAGAAGGAAAAAATTTCCAAGAAGGAATGACTTCACTTGATGATGGAAGAGCTCTAACTCATAATGGCAGATTAATTGGAAATACAAAAAAAAAGAAATATCAATATAGTTTAGATAGAAAGATACAATGAAGACATAGATTGATGTAATTTTATAAATTGACCCTGAAAATTAGAAATCAAGCTATTTATTCATACAAATATCTGGAGGAAATAAATCTAGGAAGTCTGTATATCAATTCAGACAGGAGAAGAGATAGGACTGTAGAAATTCTCAAACCTTCAAAGATTTAGAGATGCTAATGGCATAATTTTATGTTATACCAATCTAAAATACACAGTATGTTAATGTGGAAAGTGGCCATAAAAATGACTTAGATGCAGACATATTTTGAAAAAAACAAAAAACAAACTATGCTAGTTGCCTTGATTGGAGTAAATATCTCAAAACAAATAAATCCAATCTAAGGGCTGGCCATATAGCTCAATAGATTAAAGCACCTGCAAGCAGGCACAGAGGCTGGAGTTTCAATCCCCAGGCTTATCGTGCTGATTCCACCCCCGTGGCACACTGAGACAACAATTGAGACTGGGCGTGGTGGCACACGCCTATAATCCCAGCTCTTGGGAGGCTGTAAACAGGTGGATCACTACTAGTGTAATCTAGGAGTGAGACGCAGAAAAACCTGTAGACTCTTCCTTAAAATGCAAAAGAAAGAAAAATAAAAAAAAAAGAAAGAAATCTAATCTAGTTTTAAGCCCTACATTCATACGAATTTTAATTCTAACAGATGTAAACTCCTCAGTGAAGAACGTGGAAAATGACGCATTTCAGGCATCAGGGGAGGGGGGCCATGTCCAGGCCCTCAACAGGAGGCCTGTGGTCCACCTGCCAAACGATACTTGCTTCTGTGAGAAACCGCAAGTATGGAGGGGAGAGGAGCCTGATGGTAAATGGGCACCGGTGCCTCAGTGTGGATGTTTCCATAGATGGGGCAGCTCGATAAAGCAGGGGACAATTTGGGACTCTGTACTCTGTACATTACAAATGTAATGTGCATTTTTCCCACCAATTTGCAGGTTTAGCTATTGAACCAGAAAAGTTTCACTCAGAAAGATAAAACTCTCTTTTGAATGAATCCATTTTTATGTGCTCTCATAAACAAAGCTCAGCATGCAGTGCAAGCATCATCATTTGCAGTTCTCTGTTATGCTTGGTGTATGATATCCCCCAAAACCTCATGGGGTCATGGGAATGGGATTTTTAGAGGTATCCGAATCAAGAGTGTGTAATTGGTTCACAGTACAGTATTGGAATTAAGAGTTCTGGAATTAAGGGTGGAAGATTTCTGGACATGCCCACTGGTTGGATGGGTACCACTCTAACCTCAGGATTCTGGATCTGATAGAAGGGTCAGGAAGTCTTGTATCTCTCCTTGCTTTCTGCTTTAGCTATTTTTCACCAGCATCAACTCTTGGCCCTCTGCCATGTGCCACCTTGCCCTAGAGTCAGCCGATTTTTATGGACAAAAACCCACAAACTTTGAACTGAATAAGCTTATCCCCCTTTAACTTCGAGTGGCAGGTACTTTGTTTCAGAAAAGAGAGAAATCTAAGACACTCCCCAGGAAAATTCCAGTACAAGGTATGGTTCCATATGTCTCCTTGTTATAATCTGATTCATTTCCCTCTTTGCACACCACGTTTGAATGGATCAGCAGGGCTTGCAATTGTTCATCCAGATCCCAGACAGAAACAAAACACTTACAAAATGCATATTTGGTAAAACAAGTTTTTGGTGTCTTGATTTTCATTGAGCAAGCAAAAGGGTTCTAGCAGGTACAGCATCAGAGGTGGGTGCGTTCTTGGTTTCCGAAGCCCTTGTTGTGCCCTTAGAGCCGCACTGTACCCTGGTAGTCACTGCGCTGCTTGACCTAGCCTGAGAGAGGAGGACTGAGTGCAGAGCTCCTGGCACAGAGAGCAGGACCTCAAGGGCCACTCCTGGGGCACTCAGATCCCCACCCAGGTGCTCTTAGCAGCATGGGCCTCAGCCAGGTGGGACTTGTGATGCCTAATTCTGATTTTAGTTCAAAGTCATCCCAAATATTTTCAAAACATTTTTTTTTTTTGTTCTAGGGAGGAAAAAAAAAATAAACAACATATACAATATGCCCTGCAAGACAATAAAAGTTTGTACTTCAACAAAACTAATTCACACAACAAGCAATACATAGGTAACTAAAAGTAGAAGCTTTATAGAGGTTGATTCTAATGTAAGAATATACATCAGATATACATTAAACTTACTTGAGGGATTAATGGTCATGCTTTATTTAAATGAAACCCTTGACTGCAATCCAGGTTTTGCTGAACATTCTGCCCAGGGCAATGTCAGTAGATAGTAGATGATGGGGTTCATGACTGGGGGCACTGTGGTATAGAACATGGCAGTGAGCAGATTCCTCAGGGAAGGCTTGCTTGGAATGGGGCCCAGAACATCCACTGCCCCAGAGATGAGAAACAAAAGGGGGATGGCCAGCTGCAGGGTGCAGGTGGATACCGCTTGGTTCCAGGCTTCTACTGAAAGGATCTTAAGCACAGTTGAAATTATATTAGCATAGGACACAAACATGAAGGCAAAACATTGAAACAAAGCAAACACTCATAGCAATGAGCACAAATTCAGAAAGCTGGACATCTGGGGATGAAATCCGTAGAATTTGAGAAATGTCACAGAAATATTGTTGGATCACATTTGTCTTGGTGAAGGGCAACCAGAACAGAGATTCTGTGTGCATAGCAGAGTATACCAGGCCAGAGCCCCATGAGCCAGCTGTGGCCTGGGCACACAGACTTGGGGTGACTATGAGTCCATAGTGCAGAGGGTGGCAGATTACCACATGTAAGCATGCAAATTTGGGGCAAAAAGTAAAAGAAGGTTGGGGAGGCGATTCGTGTCATAAGCACCTGCCTGACAAGTGCAAGGACCTGAGTTCGATATCAGGTACATATGCTGTGTCTGCCCCAGAACCTGGGGAGCACCGGGCTGGCCACCAAAACCAGACATAGGGGCACAGACGCCTGTAACCCCAGCATTCAAGAAGCTGAGGTAGGAAGAAAGATTAAAAAGAAAAAAAAAAAAAAAACAATAAACATTAAAAGCTCATTTTAATTGACCACAGTAACTAAAGAAAATATGTAATGTATTCACCATTAACTTATTATCTTGTTCTGAAATTTTGTTTTATTTTTTCTATTTAACATAAATTAAAAAACAAACATCTCTAAAGCAGATCATTGAAAAGGCATTAACCAGGCTTCAGGTTTCACACTTCAGTTATTTTTTTCAGAAATGGTATGTTGTTTTGTGTCAGTGTACAATAAATGAAAGATCCCAGCAATTACATGAAGGTGTGGTAAAATACCTCTCTTACATCATTTATTGGTGGAAGGCAGTGTTCTGCAGAATGTATGCAGAGATACAGGGTTTCATTTGCCCGCAGCACCTCCAGCACCCCTGCTGGGTCCACCTCCTAAGGCTCCACCATGTCTCACATTTCCACAGCGGTGGTCACGGTGCCCACACGTGGCCCTCTTACCCAGCTCACCCCCATCCAGAGCAGCACCCAGCCCCAGTTACTGGTGTGTGACAGTTATCAAGTCAATATCAGATGCAGGGAGATTTGCAGCATATTCCTTTCTATTTGAAATCCTGTCAGAAAAATAATGATTCCTCTTAGAGGCTGTCTGCATTGAGTTCTTATTTGTGTGCAGAATATATATATATATATATATATATATATATATATATATATATATATATATATACCTGTGATTGATAGATGGATAGATTGCTTGATTGATTTTTTTGTATTTTTATTTATTTTATTGAAGAACAAATAGCAATAAGACAGTTTCAAGATAAATTAACAGGACAGACTTGATAAATTAATATATTGCAAACAGTTTTCGTGATGTTTTTGTATCGTACAAGGTGCATACACGATATCATGCTTACAGACATTATTATAGCAGATGTGTTTAATCAGTAAATTAAGAGAGGGTAGCTGTTTACTTATCTTATTTTTTTATACCTGAATTGTACCACAGATTCAATAATTAATACTTGCTACCTTGTTATTTTCCTAGTGGTTGTCTATAGTACTAAAAGCCAACATAATATCTTGTCCAACCACTATTGATGCAAATCTTGGTTCTCATAGAATTATGCAGAAACACGGCATATTTATCCTTACTGTACTGTTTATACACATACATCATGATTCTTCCTTTCCATACCCCTTTTCTTTGTCTATATTGGTCAAAGATGGGTGCTCCATTGTCATTCAACCAGTTTAGGTGCCTGAACTCGGTGACACAATCCAACACAGTCCAGCATTCCACAATAATAGTGAGTTATGTGAAGAAGTTGTTGACTATAGCCATTTGCAGCTAAACTTTTTATTATGGCCCCACATTATATACCTCATTTTTATACTTTTCTGCTGGATGGTTAAGACATCTCATTGCTCCCTAGGGGCAGGGCTGGTATGGCAGACCCTATACCCCTGTTTTAAATTAAATATCTTGGACTGTATATAACTGTGAGCACCACCTGGATGACTCTCCTTGAAAGAAGCCGTATTTCCACGTTTTGATTTGTGCAGAACTGGTTAGAACTTTCCATATCTCCTCCCTTGGCTTTCACCAATGCAAATCGGTCGAGCCCTGGTACTGATACAGTCTTCCAAGCAAAGTGACAAGGCAGTGTTACCCTGGCCCTGTAGCTCTCTAAAAACATGCATGAGTCAGGAGGGATGGAGAGCGGTGCTTCCTGCTATCAACTGAGCCTCAAGGTAAGAGGCTGTGGCTTCCTGGGGAATAAATGTTTACCCAACAGAGCTAGAGCACTGACCCCAAGGCATTAAGGGCTACCCAGGACTGTGTTATGCAGATTACTCCTTCAGCATATCCGTCTTTCCCTACACACTTCAGGCCTCCTACCTGTCCCAGCTCTTGCCCTCACCTACCTCTTGCCATAGCTATAGTCACTCGTCCCTGAGCCACTCCCCTCTAGATGAATTAATAAAACATGGATTCTTCTCTGGGATGTATCTTTTATTCTAGTTATCCATTGTTCTAGCTGGATATAGGACCTCTTGGCTGCATAACCTCACAAATATGCCTTAGTGTGCTTTTTCTCACCATGCATCATGATGGAAGAGGTGGATTAAAGTAAGCCCATTAGAGATCCTATAACTTTCCCATGGGATTGCAAATACAAACTTTGCTGACCTTGGCGAGGCCCAGGAATGGATCTCTTTATATATCAGTAACCACGCTCCAACATTTGAACAGCACCTGGCTTATACATTCCAAATTTTTTCAGCTCTGAACTTTTGTGGTTTTTATAATTGATAATTTATCACTAATATTTGTTCTCTTATTTCTCTTATTTATTATTGTGCATTTGAATTCGTGAGATGCTAGAAGGTGTGATTTGTATATACTCCTGTGTATCATCATAAAAAAGCAAAGCGGTTATTGTGCACACTGATTTTCATAGCAGAAGTGGACCTGAGTTTGAATTTCAGATTTTCCATCAGTGGTACATTCAATGGCAATAACTGAAATGTGTCAGAGAGAAGAGAAGGCTTAGACACCTGGAGACCACACTGCCCCAGTGGACCACGTCCAGTGACATGTGTGCCTAAAAATAGGACAGGTACATTGATGGTGCTCAACTCTTTCTAATTCTCATTTGTGTATCTGTTCTGCCAGTGAGAATTATAATTTCACAGCCTCCATAATGGTAGTTAGCTTTTATTCTAGGCTGTAGAACATTTTCAAGCTTCTTCTGTATAACTGGCTTGGTACACATACATTTATCTAGGTTTTCTGATCATGAAAGGCTTTTATTTCTTCTTTGATTTGAAAGGAAAACCTTGGGCTGGGGAGATGGCTCAGTAGAATAAGCTCTTGCCTGGCAAGTACAAGGGCCTGAGTTCAACCGCAGTTCTACCAAAGGGAAAAAAAAAAAAAAGAAAGAAAGCTTTTCTGGGTATAGTAATCTTGGTTGGAAAATTTTCGTTTGTTTCAGAAGGTGAAATATACCCTTTTGTGCCGGGCACAGTGGTGTACACCTATAATCTCAGCACTTGGGATTATTCTTAATTCAAGGCCAGCTTAAGTTACATATTGAGGTAAAGAGTTTAAGGCCAGTCTAGAGTACACAGTGAAAACTTACTTTAAAATGAAAGAAAGAGAGAGACAGCGAGAGGGAAAGGAAGGTAGGAAGGAAGGAAGGAAGGAAGGAAGGAAGGAAGGAAGGAAGGAAAGGAGGGAGGGAGGGAGAAAGAAAGAGATAATATCATACGGCCTTCTGCACTGTAAAAACTCCACTGGTGTACTTACAGCTTGTCTGACAGGGCTGCCCATAAATATGACATTCTCATTTCATTTTGTGTATATTTTGAAATCATTATGAGTGCTACACTTTTACGTGAGTGCTATACTGTGTTTGACTACAGCACTCTGTGGTGAAAATGTTCTGTAGCCATGTCTACAGGCTGCCTCTACCCAGGCATCCATAGCTTTCCCAGGATTAGGGAAGCTTACTGCTGTTTTCTATGCTCTCAAACTTTATTTCTTCCACTTCAGGTATTATGATGAGCTGGATCTCATCAGATTATCTTCAGTGGTGTCAGAAATATCTTGTATGCTATCTTCATTCCTTTTTCCTTTTGTTTTTGTCTACTCAGCCAGTGTGTCAGACCCTGGGAAAAATTGATCTCAGGGACTTTGCACATCAGGAGTTCAGCCATGGAAGTGTGAAGACAGGAAGGAAAAAATATCAGCATGAATTTGTCACTAGTGTAACAGCTTGTGATTCTTATGAATGACTCCAGTAATCCTCAGCTCTCTACTACCACCATCACAACCATAGACTGTTGATCCTGGATCTCAGAGGGTAGCACCACCTGTTGGGGAAACACTGCCTGTCACCAGTTAAAAATCACAGGGAATTTCAGTGATGAAAGGAGCCCAGCTTGATTCCATGTCTCATCCAACAGTCTCAGCAGCACAGAGACAGCGACAGCCCAGCTTCCCCATCAGAGCTAGGAGAGGCAGAAAGTCAGCCATGAAGGCAACTATAGCTCTGACTACCCTGGGGACTGCAGTTACCACCCAGCCCACATAAAATCACTTCAATGCTCCCTAGAAAAACTCTACCCTTGCTGAGAAACTCAGAGAAGATGGCCACTGTCTGAGGTATACATTCCTCAAGGTAAGGACACAGGGTTAGCAAGAATCAGGAAGCCATGACACTTCTGAGAAGGACTAATGAAGTTCCAACAATAGGTCTCAGAGAAGAGAGAACTGCAAAATGACAAAGAATTCTAATCTGAAGAATTCTAATCTTAAAGTAGTTAGTGATCACAAAAGCATACCCCAAAACTAATAAAAGTAGGACAACAGCAGATAAAAGTCTCTCTCTCTCTCTCTCTCTTTTTTTTTTTTTTTTTTTTTTTTTTTCGGAACTGGGAATTGAACTCAGGCTCTTGCGCTTGCCAGGGAAGCACTTATTCCTCTGAGCCATCTCCCCAGCCTGCAACAGCAGATAAAAGAAAAGAGAAATTGCATAAAGAAGCAGAAAGAATTTAAAACAAGCCAGTCATGGGCAGCAGGACCAGCCTTGGAAGCACTGCGTGGAGGACTTGTGGGTCGCAGTGAGAAAACCAGTGGCCTCTGCCCCTTGTGTAGGACAGGATCCCCACAGTAGCAAAGGACAGATGATGAGAAAGGAAGTGGAGAGCCAATGGGAGTCACACACCACACAAAGGTGTGCACACTACTCACACCAGAATTTGGAAAGAGGAAGAAAGACATGAAATCCAGAAAGCCCACTTAAAGGGATAGCAGATAAAAAAGAAATCGGGTCCACAAACAATGCCTACACAAAGGTACAGAGCACCAGGGAATGCCAACCAAATGTCACACAGGGAAGAAGTCACCCACAAACACAGTAATGGCTGAGCTGTCAAACTCAAAATCCAGGGGAAAGACCTGCAATCAGTGAGACATAAGAAAAAACCCACATGTGAGATAATGGAAAATGATCAACAGTGGACTCCACAGAAAAATCTCTTTAGACCAAAGTCAGTGAGCTAAATATTCAAGATCCCAGAAGGAGAAAAGCATGACTTAGCAGTGAAATAAGACTGACCTAGCAAACTGCCTTTCACATATGAAGAGAAATAATTTTTTTTCCACTCCAGAATATCCTGGGAAGTCAGCACCATGGTCCTGCCTTGTAGAGATGTATGAAGGTGTTCGCAAGAAGGCACAAGGCCACTAACCAGCAGCATAAAAATCCTGAGTGAATAAAACTCAAAAATATAAGGATTACCAAGCCATAATCTGGATACTCAGTTACTGGAGCAGGTGTAAAGAATTTTATGATAGTGTCATGGTTAAAATATAGATTGAAATGAATACTCAAGCCTGAAATATTCAGAACAATAGCAAAAATAAAAAAAATTTTTAAAGAAAATTGTGCAAATGTTCACAACAGTATATAAAGTTCAGAAGGAAACAAAAGTGTTGAACGCAATCAAAACTACCTCATTAGGCAAACACTATTGTGTATAAACGTATTTCATGTTGGTAAACAATGTGGGACTTCAATATATTCTATTCTGACAGAGATCACTTATGCATATTTCAGGCTGTCTATTTGAGAACCTGAACATGTTTTAGATGCTGGATGGACTCTGCAAAGTTGTCCTTTGGTAAAACATGTTTATATTTAAATGGGAAATCTACATAATGAACGATCCCTACCAGGAGATCTCAAGAGGCAAGACATGACAGCTGCTAACCGCTGTTGCTCGGGGTGTCCCCACGTGAAAGGATGACCTTACTCCCTGCACCTCTTCCACTCAGCTTCCCCCTCCTGACCTCCAGCTCTAGCAGAAGTCCAGATCCCTCTCACCTCCATATTTATTCTGGGTAAACGTCCTCCATGCAGTGATCCCTGACCATCCTGTGTTCTGTGCTCAGATACTTAATAATAAAACTTTAACTTTTTCTGTAAATGTATACTCAATTCATTTTGTGAACCAAAATCATCCATCTTTCATAACGAAAGTGTAAATTCCTTATACTTACAAGCACAACTGATGGAGGACACAGTAAAAACATTAGAGTTCAAAATGTTGCATTTGTGAAACCAGCACTGCTGCTCCTATGTCCAGGCAGTGCCCGGGGCTTATGGACTTCACCCTGGTTAAAAAAAAAAATAATTACAACAACAGGGTTTAATAGAAATAAGACACTTTATTTATAGAGGAAAAGTAAAGGAGGGGAAGAAGATCGACAGCTACCGTAAGAAAGAGTTAGAGCAGGGAGCTCCAGAAAGATGGACAACTGCTGGGAATTTGTTCTCCACTGTTTTTATGGGATAAGCAGCCTTTGCCCCACCCTCAACAGCTGGGTCAGCTCCCAGGCATCTCTGTCTAAAATCATTTCTTCCAGTGATTTCTGTGCAGCTTCCTTCCTTCTGTTTGTTTACTTGACCTAATTTGCAAGACAATATCTTAGGGTGAGACAGGCAGTGAACTGGTGAGGGGTGCCTTCTGACTATAGGGACTCCAGAGTGAGAACATGTACATACATGTACATGAACGTACACATATACATTGTCATTCGTAATTTTTTTCTCTTTCAATACTACTTTGCACTCTCTTTAAAAATAAAAGAAGGTCCAAGGAGATGGCTCAGTGTAAAATGTGCTTCCCTGGCAAGTACAAGGGTCTGAGTTCAATCTCTGGTTCCACTAAAACACACACAAAAAAATTTAAAAACAAGAAAAACAAATATAAGCAAGTGTGTGTGTGTGTGTGTGTGTGTGTGTGTGTTCATTCATGCTTAGAAGTAAGTACACCACTGCCTTCAAGTTAGCAGTACCCTGTTTTCTTTTCCCAGATTCTCTGGAGGTGGGGTGGTTAATCCTTTTACTTAATTTTATTAAAAAAGAAATAGCAATGAAACACTTTTGAAACAGGTTATTAGGATAGTTACAGTAATTAATACATATCACATAGTTGCCTTTGTAGTAATTATTCATAGTACAAGATGCAGACATATCTTGTCCAAATAGTATTAGTACAAACCTTTCTTCTCATTGAACTAAGAGAAAATACCTGTATATCTATGCTGTTTTGTATGTACTTGTCCTTTGCTTGCTCTCTGTTTCATGTCTGTTTCCTCTTTTGTTCTCCTCGTGCAAGACCCTTGGTCATTTAGTGCCTTTCATTTTCTGGTTCTTCCCTCTTTCTCTACTCCATCCTTGACCTGGATTTCCAGCCTCTCCATCTAGTAAAGTTCAGTTTAAGCTCTTAATCAAGACTAGCTAGAAGCCCTGAGGAGGTGCTTACTTTCTCACTAAAGACTCCTGCCCCTACAAAAGCATGTCACAAGAAAGAGCAAATGGACCACATAGAAATTCTGTAAAAGAGAAGGATTACACATGGATTTAAAGATAGAGTTAGGTCTAACTACAACAATGCCTACTACACATTTTTAACCTTACCAGGTACGCATACTATTTCAAGATCAGTTTTTTCCTAAGAATTTTCTGAAGAATTCCTGCCAAATAGTCCTGACCAATTCTATTTTAGTATCAAACTTGTTATGAACTTATTCTACCACATGGAACCTTTGTGAGTGCCCTTTTCACCTCTGTGTTCCTAAGGCTATAGATAGCGGGGTTGAGCATCGGGGTGAGGACACCATAGAGCATGGAGATGAGTCTGTCTCTGGCAGGGGAGTGTCGGCTGGAGGAGGGGCGGATGTAGGTGAAGATGGCTGCACCATAGAATAGGCAGACCACCATCAGGTGGGAGGTGCACGTGGAGAAGGCTTTGCGCTTCCCTGCTGCAGACCGGATCTTCAGGATGGTGGAAATGATATAGACATAGGAGATCAAGGTGATCAGGAAGGCGCTGGTCCCAAAGACACCTCCAATCACTAGAGCAAGCATTTCAGCCATGTAGGTGGATGAACAAGACAAGGCCACGATTTGTGGGATGTCACAATAGTACTGGTTAACCAGATGGGACCTGCAGAAGGACAGGCTGAAGGTGGCCACCGTGTGGATGGCAGAATTGACAAACCCGGCTGCCCAGGTCCCTGTCACCAGCTGAGCACAGCGAGTTTTGGTTATGATGACCGAATAACGGAGAGGGAAGC
>PVKA01041513.1:0-18037 GCA_004027165.1 Ctenomys sociabilis | reverse complement strand
AATAATTATTGAATCTTTGATATAATTCAGCTATAAAAAAACCTGTAAATATACTTTCATGTATGCACCTTGTACAATACCAAAACGTTATGAAAACAGTTTGCAATGTATTAATTCATCGACTCTGTATGGTTAAGGTGTCTTGAAACTGTCTGATTGACATTTGTATTTTAATAAAATAAAAATAAATGGAAAAAAAATAATAAAATAAAATGAAATAATAAAATAAAATATAAAATAAAACAAAAAAGTAAAGTAAAATAAAATAAAATAAGAAATAAATATTGTGGCTGGGGAGAGGGCTCAGTGGAACAAGCGCTTCCCTGCCAAGTGCAAGGGCCTGAGTTCATTCCTTTGTTCATACAAAAAAAGAAAAGAAATAAATATTAATAATATGGGTTAGGCTAAGAATAAAGAAAAACGATAAAGTAAAGAGGAAAGCAAACAAGATAAAATACAGGTTGTTCAGGTAATATTTATATACCAGGAAAGATGGGCACAAAGAGGATAATTTGAGATTTGAAGAGAAAGAAGACAAAATGAAAAAGAAACGTGAAGAGGATAAAGGAAAATTAATTGAATTAATAAACGAGAAAAATCGCACTAAAAGACCAAAGATATATGGTTGAAGGGAGAGCACAGAGAAAAGTGAGGTATGCCAGCACAGAAGCACAGAAACCATATCAGGTGCGACTTACGCACACATGAACACCTGACAATCCCCAGGTGTACATACAAGCCTCCACCACCACCACCAATAACAGCAAGTTTATGTTTCTCATTAGAATAGGGTTTTCTAACACCTTGTACAATAGCAAAACGTTATGAAAACAGTTTGCAATGTATTAATTTATCGAATCTGTATGGTTAAGGTGTCTTGAAACTGTCTGATTGACATCTGTATTTCAATAAAATAAAAATAAATAAATAAATAAAAAGAATAGGGTTTTCTGGAGTCAGATCTTAGATTTCTCCCTCATTAAATGGTACAATAGAAATCTCCAATTTTTACTCCTAGGTTCTCCACCATTTCTCTTCAAATTGGAGAGGACAGTTGATATTCCGAGCAGCCTGAGTTCAGCCTCTCTGTGGGCACAGAATTCTGCGCATGATGACGTATGTAGCCCCAGGCATGGGTGATCCAGAACAATCTTATCTGTAAGAAGTGTAAAGAAGACAGGATTGTACTCCGGTCAAGGGGCCCAGCCTATGAAAATAATAGGTCGATAACCAGGAGATCAATCAGTGTAAGAGACTTGGGTGATTCATTTTTGTTTTAATTTATTGAGAGACAAATATCAATGAGAGTTTCAAAGCTGATTAATAGGACATTTTCAATAATTAATACATTTTACATAGACATCTTAGTAGTTATCCATAGTACAAGAAGCAGAGAGGATATCCTGTTAAAACACTGCTATTGTAAATCTCTCTTCTCATAGAATCAAGTGTATGTAGCTTTTTATCTATCCTAAGTATTCTGTATATACAAATACAAAATGGTTCTTCCTTTGTATCCCCTTTTTTGTTGTTTAGTCCTGTCAGAGATGGGTATTCTATTGGCATTTAAATACTGTATGTGCTTGAATTCAGCAAAAGACTCAAACACATTTACTGGTCCACAATAGTTGACTATTTGTTGACTAGAGATTTTACAGCTCAGCACATCAATATGGCTTTACTTTATATACCTAATTTTTATACATTTCTGCTGGATGGTTAAGACCAAGATAAAGCAAGACTTGTATAACAAGAAACACAACATTTGTATCTGATAAGGTCAGTTAGATCCCATCAGGATTTTTCCTGTAAGACTACTGCACTTTGTAGATCCTTTGTCAGTGTCAGCCACATGGATGAGTCATGGCCATTGCTTGACCAATTTGCTCTCTGTGAAAGCCTAAGAGAAAGTTTCTGTCCATGTGGCTCCCTTAGGTACACTATACATCATTGATCACAATCCTCTGTGGCCCCATAATCTCCTTGATTAGAACATTTGGGCACAACTGAATTATAGGATGTTATAGTACAGGTTCTCCTATGTCCTGAGTCTTCACTGACCTTGTAAGGCTAGGGCCAAATGTTTGATGACCTTACAGCCCTTCCTCTTCTCCAATTTTTGATCTTCTAGCTTAGGTTGTTAACCCTCCAAAAGAGAAGCTGATCGTTGCCCTACCACATATGCAGTTCAGTTTACCCTCACTATCTGTCTAAATGCCAAACATATTAGGCATAACATAGAACAGGTATTTTCCATCAAGTACAGATATATTGAACTTTAAGTCCTTACAGAATATGAGGAAAAAAATTTTATAAATAGGGATAGACACATATTTTTACACAGGAAATTAGAATTCCAACCATATACAACACTGTAGCATGACATCCTGTGATATTTTTTTCTTATCTTTTTTAAAATTTATTACCTATTAAAAACAACTTTTACTTGTGAGACAGCATGCTAATAATTGATATGTCATGACAAGAAGTATGTACTTAGCAGACCAGCATGACAGGCATTCCAGGCATGACCCTTCTATTACACATTGCTATCTTCAGTGCAGTTGCTTGGTTTACAGATATCAGCATATCTATATAGAGTCAGGTTGAGTATCCTACCAATTAACTGCTACTTCCAAAAACCTGCTGTTTCTTGGGATCATCGCCTTGCCCATCTTGTGCGTACAAATGTATGGCTTTGTCCTTGTCCTGTTTTGCAGCTTTTCTCCTTACCCTCCTCGTTGTCCAATCCTCAAACTCTTGCTTCCCTTTTAGTTGTGTAGCTGGGTTTTTACAAAGTTTGAGTATATGGAAAATGTTTCAGGCAGGGACTGTGATTATTTAAAGAATGGCTTGTCTTTGTCCCTTATACCCTGCAGACCTTGCAAGAGCACATATGGGATGCTAATGCATCTACTGTCACAATTTTGATATCATTTTCCTGTGGCTCACAGAGGCCTTTAGCTTTAGATAGTAAGATGATAGGAGTTTCCAGGCATCCTTTTAGAATGAGAAAAATGAATGGGCCTGGGAGGGAAGGGTTTGCTGCAGTCTTGCGATCACCTCTGGAGAGCTAGGAAGATAAGACTGCAATTCCATGGTTGGGGGTGTTAACACTGTCGTTGTGAGTGCAGATTAGATTCTCAAGTAGGTTCTTGGGTGATGAGATTGGATGATTCCCACTACCTCAATGTCTTTGATACCTGAGGATGAGTGTGTCCAGTACTGTCATGGGAGTAGTCTACAATGAGTTCCAGACCCCATCAGTACCCAGATTGTGATTTTCAGGATTTGTCTGTGCAGTTTCTAGGAGTTGTCACATTCACTCTGAGGGCTCTGAGTAGATTTGAAGGTACATTGACACACTGGGTCTGCACCTTTGGCAATACACTCCTCTCACTACACAACCCAAGACACTGCACTTGTGTCGCATTACATTCAAAACAGCACTGTTTCATGGTCTCTATTTACCTGACCCAGATTCTCCCAGCCCAGAGCTATACCTTCCGGGAGCCTCGAGTTGTGGTCTTTCTCTCAATCTGGTGCTTTTTGATTTTTCCATGCCAAAGTCACTTTTATCCTTACTTTCTCATAAATTTTAGGGCTGCTATCTGTTTTCCCCCTAAGCATGGCTGAAGTTATATTTGGAGTCATAGAGAAGGTAGAAGGTGCTTCCTGCCTAGACAGACAGAGAGAGTCAAGATAGTCTCCATCTCCAGTTGGCTCCATCTCATGGCTGCTGAGATGGATTTCCAATCAGACCCTGCCTCAACCTAGAAAGACAAGATGGGAATTTTTGATACTGTCTCTCTTCATGTGGCTGTACTAAGGTTACTTTTCTTGTTACTGTTACAAAAATACCCGATTCCCAAAGTTAAGATGGGAAAGGTTTCTGTGGCTCACAATGTATTGAAGTTTGATGTGGAAGTTTCAGTCCATAATCAGTTGGCTCTAAGACAGTGTGGCACATGGCAGAGGGGTAACAGTTCTTGGTGGCCAAAAGCCATGAAAGAAAAAGAGAGAGAGAGAAAGACAGAGAGAGAGAGAGAATAAGATTCTTTTAGTCTCTTATATTGTATGCATGCTCCTGAGATTGGGGAAGTGCTGATAAAATCAGTGGACTGATCCACCAGTAACACACCCTTAAAATCAGCACCTTTAATCCCAGGATTCCCATATCACACTGTCTAGATTCATCCACTTACTCAAAACCTGACCCCATGACTGAATGGGGGAACATCCAGACACAAACCATAACAGCTTTTTATTCTGCTTAGCCTGTACCTTTATCTGGGAGCAGAGTCAGTGCCTCAGAAGGAATTGAAAGTTTTTCTACTTATAGCTACCTTGCAAGGAAATTCCCCTTCCTTATTAAGCCAACATTTTCAGTGCCAGGATGTGTTGCTTCAGTGCATTTAGTAATTTTTCTAGACAATGAAATTTCAGGGTTTCTCTAGAGCTACCTAGAAATCTTGCTAACTCTCTCAGGATAGAATCCCATAGTGAGGCATGGTGGTGCATTACTATAATCCTAGAATTCTGGAAGCTGAGGCAAGAGGATCACAGCAAGTTCAAGGCCAGCCTTCGCTGTATGGTAAAGTCAAGGACAACCTGAATTGCACAGTGAGACATTGCCTCCCACCTAAAATAAAATACACAGTCCCCTAGTTTCCTATGATACCCCTGTCTCCTCACAAAACCTCTTACTTTGGATAAACATTCCTGAGAAACTCACAGTCATTGCATTATTTGATGTTTCAGAGAGAGTGCCACTTTATATAATTAATGGCCATGCACAAGGGTTCCTTTCCCTCTCCGCAGCAGGAAGTTATTTCTGTCATTTAAGAAATGAGATTTCCATCTGTTAGATGATGTGAAATTGTGGTTTACCTGGAAATTAGCAATGTTTAAAACTTTTTCCTGTAACTGTCAGTCACATTTATGTCTTCCTAGGAGAAATATTCATTCATATTATTTTTTATAATACATCTATTACTTTTGCTAGTTGTATCAATTATTTAAATATTTTAGATACTAATCTATCACCAGATGGTCAGTTTGCAACCTTTGTCTTCCACCTTATAAGCTGCCTTCTTATTTTGTTAAATGCTTCCATTGTTATACAGAGATTTTCAATTTGATGGACTCCCATTGGTTCTTTTTTGTTTCTTTTTTATGGGTTGTTTGTGTCATATCCAAGAGACAATTGCTCAACTAAATGTGAAGTCGGTTTTCTCCCTTATGATATTTTAATGAACTTGGTTTTCTGCATTTTGGGAGGATAGGGTAGGATATATGTCCAATTTAAGTCACTGGCACATCAATTCTTTCCTAGGTCATTTATTGGTAACACTACTTTTTGCTTTTTCTGAATACGTGGCACACTTGTCAAATATTAGATCATACATATGTGAGATGGTCAATTTTAAGCTTTTCTAAAACTTAGAGATTTGTCTTACATTCCATTGCTTGTTTTAAAGCCAATGCCATACCATTTTGATGACAGACGCTTCATAGATAGTTTGCAATCAACAATTTCTTTTTTTTATTTTTTAAAAAATGTTTCACGTATATGGAATGCACTGTGCTACCTTATAAATTCTAATATTTTCAAATTGTTTTTATTTCTATCAGGAATTCAGTAGGAATTTTGACAGTCACTATATTAAACCCATAGTTCATTTTGAGCGATCTGGATGGGGTAATAAACATGTGCAGGATAGATCCATGTTCAGGTGCGGCCACAGAACAAGTACATAGCCTTGTGCTTTAAGCTTCTGTTGCTGTTAATTAGCCAACCTAGAGCAATTGAGTCACCATGGTCTCTCCCTTCCCTGGAGGGCAAATACTCATAAAGCTAACTGTGCACATTTTCAGGCACTCCACAGGTTTATCAGTTTAGACTTCCAAAAGAGGAAGATCAATGTTCAATGAATTAATCTGTCATAGGCTTTAAACATTGATGTAAGTCTTTTACTGACTAACAGTAAACATAAATTGAAATCAAATCCAATAGAAAATTTGAACGCCATCATGCAAAGAGCAGGTTAGCTTGTTTGAAGTCTGGTGGGAACTAAGTGGGTAGAGAGCTTGCAAAGAAAACAGCCACAAGTTGAATTCTTGGGCAGAATTTCCTATGGTCCCTTCACTTATGCTTCCTGCTGAAATTTCCCTCGATAACTGTACCGATGGCTATGTGTTCTATAATGTGGGCATACTCCACCCTATTGTCTATTCCAAGAGGATATTTAGGTAGATTTCATAGATATTTATAATTGTATATTTTAATAGACTTATGTAAATAATAGTTCAAGTATTTGTATTCTCTGTAACTCAAAATCAATAAGAAAGAATTATTTTATTAGGTGTTATTTTATGATTTTCTTCATTCTTCAGAATATCATAGCATTTACTGAATCTTCTTATGAGGAATATAAAGTTTTGGCTGCTTGGGGCTGGGGAGATGACCCAGTAGAATAAGCACTTCCTTATTATGGTCTTGGGAGTGACTCAGTGCTTTATTCTGACAGGAGTGGCTTAGGACAGGTATGTCACAATTTGAAAACTATTACTCCACCCTCTCATCCTGAGCAATGAGTGGTGTACCCACTTGGCATGGTCCTGAATTCAATCTCTGGCATGAAAAAACTGTCAAATATAGCAAGCAACAGGTCTAAACCTAAGAACAACCCGTATCAGAATGCTACACGTTGCCTGAAAATAAATATCATTTCACTAACTGTACTAGACTGAAATATCAACTAATATAAACTTAGCATCTTACAATGATGATCAATAATTGTCTTCAAGTAAAGTAACACTGAAGAAATTAATAGACAACAAGACAGAATAATAATATTGTTGATGGTAAAGTTCATTTATTTTACTAATAATTAATCAAAATTATTATCCAATATTCCAAAATTCAATAAGAGGAATATTAGTATTGATCTGGGTTAATTTGAACACTTACAAACTGATAACGAAAACTTACCCATCTACTTAAAGGTAGTTTTGTGACAATTGTAACCTTTCCTCATAGATTCAGGTAGGGGAACATGTTTTCACCAATAAATACATACTCATGTATAAGAATCTATTATTGGAAAGCAGAATTATGCAGATATAGAGAATAACACAGAAACTGAAGAAAGAATAATTGAGATTAGTTTCAAGGAGATTCATGTATGTGCTGGGCTAATATTTGGAAGGTGAAAATCACATGACCTTTTACTCCACTGAGTGACTTAGGATGCTATAGTTGGCTTTTGAGGAATTGTTTGGACAAATACACCAAATTATTTGCAAAGTCAGGCAGTTAGAATACAATTAAGAAGTGACAAGGGAGAAGACATCCCCAATGGAGAGAGTTACCTTTCATTTATAAAGAACACTGGCTGTCTCAAAAGCAGGACTGATTAAAATTGATGTAAATGTTAATCCATTTAAATATTTAGAAACACAAATCTTCAGGAGAAGGATGTAACATCAGAAAATGGTAAACAGCTGCTAATGAATGAAGTTGTTCTGCCTCTTAGGATAATTTGAGTATGATGATTTGAAATTATACCAAGCACCTGAAATGATAAAAGTATATTGGCATGAGCTTTCATTTGAGTTACGATTATCAATGCAGTTTTCTGCAAATCTGAGTTAAAAAGTTAAACTAATATGTTTCACATAGCTAAAATATATAAATTTCTAATGTGCATATTGTTGATAATTTTAATAAGGTTAAACCTTTCTGGTTTGAAAATATAATAATGAATAAAATTGTTAAGTTTTCATGTCATGTTTTCCTATGTCATTAATGTAGGAAATGTTGCTAGTGTCAGTGAAATCCTCCTGGAAAAGGTAATACTAAAATTGGTGACACCTTCTAGTGGAAATAAAATTATGAAGCATTGATTTTTTTTTAATTTTCACATCCTTTAACTTACAGACACTTCCTGTAGCTCAGTTGGTTCATGCCCTATAATTATTTAATGTGACCCAAATCAGTAACATTACAATAGGAAAAGTTTACCCAATATCTCATTGTATTTACTAGTCATCTCTGTATTATTTCTACTTTTCCATGTGAATATTTATTTTAGACTTTAAGATGAAAAAATATGAAGATTGAAAAAACTACAATGATAAATGTTTGTGATTTTTGTCAATAAGTTTTCTTTTAATACAACAAATAAAATTAATACAATATATTTTTTATGCATTTAGGACAGGATGTAAAGGGTGTATAGTGTCTCACTGCATAGATCAGATTCTTAGTGATTCTCCTATTTACTGTTTCCCAAGAACTGGGATTACAAGTGCATGCCAACATGCCCAGTCTCAATCTCCATCTCAGCACGCCCCGGCGAGGGGGCTGGCACAGCAGGCCTGGTGCTGGAGTCCCAGCCTCTTCTTCCTAAGAAGGCACTTTAATCCTCTGACCTTTGATTGTTTCTTTAAGCCTAGGGACTTGTGCATGTAAGGACAGTTCCCCAGCCCTGAGATACATGCTCCATACTTTGTATATCTATTCATATTTTAAGTTGTCAATATATTCTTCAATCTTTGACACTGGAAATTAAAGCTCTTGTCTCCATTTTTATTGTTTCTTTAGCATTGAAAAATTACATTCTATTTCAAGCGTGCCCCAGAAAATAACCAATTCTAGTGGCAAGTTCTACTATCATTTACAACTACATGTAGTGTAACATAGGAGGACAGAGACTTGACTATATATCTATATCTTTATAGAATGAATCATGTAATATAATGTCAAAGCAATAAAAGAAATGTATATACTTATACTGCAGTGTGAGGGCCAATTTATGCCCTAAACTTGTAGATTAATACCAACCAGATATTCTTGTTACCATGGAGGAAATGGCAACAGGAAAAGACCTGCCAATGACTAGCTAGACCCAGTGATTGACACGCACTGTGGGAGACACACGACAGTCCCTTATGATGTGATGTGGGACCTTATGATGCCAACCCCAAATTAACAGAAAAATCTAAGTCTTTTTGAGTAATATGATATGAACTATTGAAATTTTACCTGGAAATGAAAAGAAAAACTCCCCTGCAAAAATGTGAAACATCTGAGACCTAATGGGTAAATAACTTTCAGGAAGAAAAGGAATCTTAAGAGAGAAGTTGTGCAAATTCTAAAGATAAGGAAGAGGGGAGAGATGACACTAAGGAAATAATTTATGATTTCCTTGGAGGACAAAACTTATACGAATCATCGTTTTTTGACATTGTAAGTCTGGGTATAATTCCTATTTATGAATTCATGGATTAAAATAGTATGTGTATCTAATGTAACTTCAGTTTCAAAATATTTTATTCAGCAAAGTGATTTATTTTTAATCAGATAATTTTAAGACTGACTGTCTCACCTCAGTTCTCTCAGTTTCCTCGAATGCAAGGTTTAAGAACAAACTAATAAAAATTTATAAAGGTTGAAACTCATGCCCTAGCCTACTTTCTGGAAGAAAACTATGGAGACAGAAAACAAATTGAAAATCACTGAAAGCAATCTCACCACAGTAATGGAATTTGTTCTCCTTGGCTTTTCTGATAGTCCCGAATTGCACTGGTTGCTGTTTGGAATATTTTTACTCATTTATTTGATTATCCTGCTGGGGAATGGAGTTATCATCCTGATAACTAGACTGGAGCCAACTCTACACACTCCCATGTACTTTTTCCTAAGCAATTTTTCTTTCCTGGAAATCTGCTATGTGTCTGTGACTCTTCCTAGAATGCTTATGGATCTCTGGACTCAGAACGGAACTATTTCTTTTTTTGCCTGCGCCACACAGATGGGCTTCTTCCTCATCCTGGGAGCTGCGGAGTGCTTTCTTCTTGGTGTGATGGCCTATGACCGCTACGTGGCCATCTGTAGCCCTCTTCAGTATCCGCTGATCATGAACCACAGGGTCTGTATCCAGCTGGTCACAGGCTCCTGGATTGTTGGCTTTCCGGTCCAGGTAGGGCAGACAATGCAGATTTTCTCTCTTCCCTTCTGTGCATCCAAATACATTGACCACTTTTTCTGTGACATTCCGCCACTGCTCAAGTTGGCCTGTGGGGTCATCTTTGTAAATGAGTTGTTGGTCTACATATTAGCTTTCTTTATTGTCATTGTGCCCTTCTTGTTGATCCTCACATCCTACTGCAGAATAATCTCCACTATCCTGAGGTTGCCATCAAACACAGGAAGGGTCAAAGCCTTTTCCACTTGTTCCTCCCACCTCATGGTTGTATTTTTATTCTATGGATCTGCCAGTATCACCTATTTCCATTCCAGTTCTTATGAAGGCACTAACAAACTGCTTTCTCTCTTCTACACGATTTTGACTCCAATGTTCAACCCGATGATATACAGCCTTCGGAACAAAGATGTTACTGGGGCGCTGAGAAAATTCCTTCCCAAATTGTAACAATAAGACAGTGAATCAGGGTCGGGGAGATGGCTCAGTAGAATAAGCCCTTCCCTGGCAAGTACAAGGGTCTGAGTTCAATTCCCGGGTCGGAAAAAAAAAAAAAAAAAAAAAACAGACAATGAATCTTGCAGTACTGTTTTATATTTAATTTGTATACATAGTTAATTGCAAACTAATTCAAACTCATACTCATATTAAATAAACTCATGATGTAATTTAAATATCATAAACTTTTTCTTCAGACTTACGAAAATTGTAATTGATTAAAAATATGGAACTCAAAGACAGTCTTTCTCTTCATTATAAAGTGGTAGTGGTTTATAGCACAAAAGGAGGATGTGATTAATAGTATATGATAAGTGGATACCTATATATATATTTCAGAGTTTTTCTACATTAATAGTCACAATTGAAGAGATATCCCCCACTAGATTCTAAAATCAGTATTAAATGATTACTTCCTACAAATAAATGTATGAATGCCTAATACTCTTTTAGAATTACAGTACGTTGAAGTATATAATACATGTGTGTATGATTCAAAAGTTTGTGCAGTACAGTTCTGTTTTGCTAAACAAAAAAATTTAAAAGTATGTTTATATTGAAAAGTATTTTACTACAGTTTATAAGTGAAGACACTTTTTCTATTACACAGTCAATAAAAATTATGTTATGAATACACATCAATGTCCCAAATAAACCATGCCTTCCTTCTTGTACTCATCTATTTTCCCTTTCAGCATTCAACCTTAACTAGCTAAACCATTAGCTTTGGCTACTAGGGCAATAGTGGCCTGAATAGTAATTGAGCATAATCATTTATCCTCTCTATCAGTGGTAATTTTCATTAGTATTCTTAGGAAATTTTAGCTTTGTTGGAAGTGAAGGAAGTAAGTGTCACTTGGAGAAGTGAAGGGAGCTAAGCTTTATCATACAAGTGGGTTCAGCGTAGGTGCACACTCTGGTTTGAGCTCTGAGTTAGTATAGAAGTTACTTTTATTTATTTATTTGTTTGTTTGTTTGTGTATTTATTGACAAAACTGGGGATTGAATTCAGGCACTTGCGCTTGCCAGGAAAGAATTTATATTTTACTGAGCCATCTTCCCTGCCACTGAATTATTTAATTGCTTTAAACCAAGTGCTGAAATTTTAAGGCAATGCTTCATGAAATGCATTGACAATTACAAAGAAAGAAAAAAATAGCATATCAGTAAAGTCTGTCACCTTTTCTGTAATGAATAGCGTTCAATATATTTTATCTTATGTCAAGGGGTATTTTTCTTCATCTTACAAGTTATCATAGTAAACTATACCAAGATACATTCTTTATCTTGGGTTGAATATAGACAGTGCTTTCAGTAGGTAAAATCATTGCATTTAATACTTGTCTTAAGTTGAAAAGCATGTATTCAAGAGTCATTCTCAAATATAGTTTAGAAGGAAGTGATATTTAATGTAAAAATGAAAAGAGCAATTTAAGTACTTTATGAACTTAGCGGGCATAAGTCAGTGATTGTTGACTTCTGGGTCTCAGTCTTGGAGGACACTTACTGAAATGGCAATGACCATTACAGAACTCAGCAAACCTACGTAAGAAGAGGACAGATAGATGAGCTCTTTGGGACTCACTGACTTGCACAAAAATGCTTCACAGTGAACTCTGGAGGTTTAAATAATTGTCGAACGCAGCAAAAAAAAAAAAAAAAAAAAAAAAAAAAAAAAAAAAAGCAGTGTGATTACAACTGAAATCCAAACTTGGGCAATGAGTATGACTCCTGAGGTGAAATTTCAGAATATGTATGAGATGTAAAAAGTTATGTAAGCTTCTTAACATTCTTTTTCATCCCCACAATAGCATGTGGACAAACTAACACATGCACAGTAAGAGTGCTGTAATGTAGGAGGTAATTTCAGGCTCAAGAGAAGAAATATAGCACACTTTGATCCCATAAAAACATCTTTGATCAAAGCTCACAACTCAAAACTGAAACAAGAGTGTATGGAGCATCTGCTTTCTTACTCACTGTTAAAGATTCTCATATATTCTCTTCCTAACATAGACACTCTTTGCTTTTGTTCTTTTTGGGAACTGTGTAATAATTATATATTATAAAATTATTTGACTTTCACTCATTTTTTTCTTAGACAAAGTATTCAAATTGAAATGTTTTCACGTTAAAATAAGACATGTTTAGTATGCTAAAGAAAATATTTTACTTTCCACTTTCCCAAAATAATATACTATATGCCATAGTAATTTAACACAAATATGAATTGATATGTGTGATCATCCCCAGAATGACCATTTTAAGTTACTCTTTTACAGTCCTTAAAATCTTCCACTTTTATTAAGGTCATCAGCCAACAAGTTACCCTAGAACATCTTTACAGTAAAAACAACTTTCACTCCGTGGGACTGGGCATTTTTGTAAGGCAAACAGTTCATTTGCCTCTCTATAACTGACTAACTGACCTGTAGGAGGCTCTAACTCCTTTTCTCTTAAGGTAACATAGCTAGGTTTCCCAGTTTGAGTAGATTATTCCAAATTTAATATGCTAACTCTCACCACAGGATCTCGATTTGGAATGCATTTCGGGTAAAAGCAAAGGAGTGAAAGAAATCAAATTTTATTGCAGATAAAAATTAATCCATAAAGGGGCTGGGGAAGAAGACTCAATGGAATAAGTTATTCCCTGGCAAGCATAAGAGACTGAGTTCAAACCCTGGTTCTGCAAAAAAAAAAAAAAAAAAAAAAAAAAAAATCTATAAAAACCACAAATCTTAACATCTCTCAGTGAACTCATCAAGGATTTATAAAAGAATTGCAGATATGCTTTACATTTTATGACTTCAAACGTGCAATAGAAAGAGATATAGAGACTACATCCCTTTGTTGTGGGTACTGGAGAAATGGGAATACTACACGGTAAGCCATTATCTTCTCAGCAGATATTTGACTGCACATTTCCATAATACCCTGAAAGAAATGCCCAATTGTTGGTTGCATTTCAAGCACAATTCACATCTCCTTCCACATCACCCAGCTCTTAAAGTTTAACTAGACTTGGAATAGTTTTTAGTTTTTAGATACAAGGGAAATAAAATGTCATTCTAACATGCTAGATATCAGATGCAAAGAATGCCTGTGTGCTAAAACTGAAGAACGAATTCTAAGGAACAATGGAGATAAAAAGTAGAAAAGAGGGGTCAGGGAGATGGCTCAGTGGAATAAGCACTTCCCTGGCAAGTGCAAGGGCCCAAGTTCAATCCCTGGTTCTGAAAAAACAACAACAAAAAAACCAGTAGAAAAGATTTAGCAACCTAAGTAATATCAATGTAACTGGGAATCAGGTTGCACAACAAATATATATGGAAAGAACAAATAATTCTTTACGAAGGGATAAATTAGAAGGTCCTGGTCATCCACCCATGTAACTGATGTCTTGAGTTTATTGGGGCAAAAGATACTAATTTTCACCTCAGGTTTCATTTATTGCTTATACCTCAGAGCAGCACATCAGCCTGGTCATCCCAAGTTTATCCTGTGGCCTGGCCTTGTGCTGCTTAGTGAAGAATGCTCGACACCAGTGTTGGAAGCAGCATGCGTGATCATAGTGGGGCTTGTGTTTGTCACACCTTAAATGGAAAGTAAATGCAATTTAAAAATAATGCATACATGGAGATTGTAGCACTACAGCAGAATGACAGGGATCTTATTTGTAAACTGCACTTATAAGAGGTCTCTGGAACAGTTAATTATTATCTAAATGACACATAAATATTCGAAGATGGACATGGTTCTATGAAAATATGACATCAATATTTCTGCCTCTCCACTCTTACTATAAGCAATTCTATTCTAACTTCAAAGATAAAAACTGAGGCTGTATAATTTTAAGTCATATCATTTTTGCTAAAATTAAATTTTGCTTTAGATGTAAGTATATTTTTAGAATTTCCACAACATTTCACAGTATGCCTCAATTGTGCTTTACAATCCTATATGAACAACTGGAATTTGAATGAGATTAGAAAATCTATATTATAATTTTCCAAGAATCTCTGAGTCTGTAGAGTTCAATAATGGTCAAAGAATAGAAGTAACATATCTTTCTAATTTCACAGACGGAAAACTAAAACTACTGCAAGAAATGAGTTTCATTAGTATGTTGTAATTTGTTCTTTTCAATTTTTCTGATAGTCTCACTCTCCACCAATGTCTTTTTGTTATATTTCCTCTATGTTATCATCCTTTTAGGAAATGGGATCATCGTTATCATAAGCAAAGTTGACCTGTGCTTTATTTTCTCAGAAATTTTTCTTTCCAAAAAATTTGCCATATGTCTAATGGCCTTCCTACGATGTTAACAGAGTTGTCAACACTGAAAGGAAATATTCCTTCAATTACTTGTACCATAGAAATGCATTTTTATCCCTTGTGCTTGGAGTAGCTGAGTGTCTTCCTGACAGGGGTGGCCCATACCTACTATGTGGCCATCTGTCACCCTCTGCACTATGCCATAATCACGAACCACAACGTCTATAGGAAGCTGGTGGACAGCTCCTGGATCACCGGAATTCCCATCCATGTAGGACGGACAATTCAGATTTGCTCCCTGCCATTTTGTGGATCCAAACAAGTCAGTCACCTCTGTAGCATTCCACTGATACTCGAACTAGCTTTGTCAAGACTTTTCTAAATTAGTGGCTGGTCTTTTCTGTTGTGCTGTTCAGCAATGTCCCTTTTTCGTTAATTCTCACCTCCTACATTAAAATAATCTCCACCATCCTGAAATTGTCATCAGCAACTAGACATGTGAAAGCCTTCTCCAACTGCTCCTCACACCTCATTCTTTGGACCTGGGATAAATGCATATTTACAACTCGAATCCAAACAGTGCTCCAGCACTGATAAACTTGTTACTCTCCTTTGTACCATTAACACCCTGTTGTTTAACCCTGTAATCTGTACTCTGATCAATAATGATGTCCTGATAGCTTTGAGGAGACTGGCCACTGATATTTAACACATTGCCTGAGGTTTTGAATTGTTTTCTGTTTTTTTTAAATTTAATTTTGTTATTGTAAAATAGAAGCTTTCTTGAACAAATAATGATGGCTTTTCTCTTTGCTGAGTTTATTCTTTTATGCTGCCCTGCTCCAGCTAAGGTTGCACTTATGATAATTTTACCAATTATGAGATTTGTTGAAAGGCAAATTTTCAACAAATCTCATATTTTGTAGTCTAGTTCACTTCTCCCAAATTGATTTGTGACTTGAGTATGTGTGAATGTTGTGTAATCTTTTACCTTCTAGTTCTTGACATGTATGTTTTTCTCTAAAAGTTAAATTTTATGTTTTATTGTTTTCCTTATCAAGCAGCTATTACTTTCCTAAAGTTACTGTGGCATTAAAAATGTTACATTTGTAAATATTACATTTGGAGAATATTACATTAGAAAATATTGACTGAACACAGTATTTATAGTCTCAGTTAATAAGTCTCAACTTATTAATAAAGGAGTTTTGGGCTGGCCTAATAGTTCAGTATATTAAAGCACCTGCAAACACACACAGGGGCCAGGGGTTTCATCCTTGGGCCTGGCATGCCAGACCCACCCTTGGGGTCACTGAGACAGTAATAGAGGCTGGACTGGGCATGGTGGCACGTGCCTGTAATCCCAGGTCTTGGGGGACTGTAAACAGTCGAATCACCTGTCAAAGGTGGGCACTCCATTGTCATTCAACTAACTTAGGTGCTTGAACTTTACACCACAATCCAACACAGGCCAGCATTCTACAACAATAGTGAGTTATTCAAAGAAGTTGTCAACCATAGCCATTTACAGCTCAGTTTAATATTATGGCCCCATGATGTATACTTCATTTTTATACATTTCATCTGGATGGTTAAGACCTAGATTGATCAAGACTTATATACCAACACATGAACTTTATGTTTCTTATGTGGTCAGTGAAGTCCTCTCAGGTTTATCTTGAGTCCTGTACATTATTCTGTAGTTCCTTTGTCTGTGTCATCCATGTGGATGAGTCACGTCCAATGCTTTACCAGTTTGCTCTCTGTGAGAGAATGAGAGAAAGTTTTCTCTTCATGTGACTCTCCCCAGGCACACTATAGAACTTCAATCTTTTTCCTCTGTGGCTACATAATCTCCTTGTTCAGAAAATGTGGAGCTCAACTGAGTTTCATGATGTTGCAGTACAGGTTCTCCTATATCCTGAGTCTTCGCTGACCTTGAAAGCCTAGGGCCAAAATGTTGCCTGGCCTTGTGGCTCTTCTATTTCTCCAACTTTGACCTGTGAACTTAGGTTGTTAACCATCCAGAAGAAAAGCTGATTAGTATCCTGCAGCATATGCCATTCACTTTGCCTTATCTGACTCAATTGATTTTAGTTGTTGTACGTTTCCTTTTGTATTTCTGCTTTTTGCTTCTTATACTAGGGAGATTATGCGATATTTACACATGTGTGTCTGGTTTCTTTCACTTATGAGTATATGTTCAAGTGGTATCCACTTCAGTATAAATGCTTCAAACTTATCATTCTTAATAGCTGAGTAATACTCCATTCTATAGAAATACCACATCTTTTTCAACTATTCCTCATGTGATAGACATCTTGTTTGTTTCCAAGATTTTGCTATCACATATTGTGCTGCTATAAACATAGGTACACATATATCTCTATGATACAATGTATCCAGATCCTTTGGGAAAATTCCCAGTAGGGGGATAGCGAGCTTGAATGGGATTTCAAGTCCTACACTTTTGAGGAGTCTGCACACTGACCTCCACAATGGTTGTACCAGTCTACATTACCACCAGCAGTGGAGAAGTGTTCCCTTTTCCCCACAACCTCTCCAACATTTGTTGTTGGTTGATTTCCTTATGATAGCCATTCTTTCTGGTGTGAGATGGTATCTCAGTGTTGTTTTCATTTGCATTTCACAAATGGCTAGGGATGTGGAGCATTTTTTCATATGTTTACTTGCTTCTTTAATTTCGTCCTCTGAGAAGTGTGTATTCATCTCAGATGCCCATTTCTGAATTGGCTCTTTAAATCTGAGGCCCCTGTTATATCTTAGTTCTTTATATATTCTAGACAGTAGGCCTCTGACTGATTGCTTATTAGTTAGGTTTTTTTCAAATTCGTGGGCTGTCTTTTCACTCTGTTGACAATTTCTTTTGACATGCAGAAGCTCTGTAAGAAGAGTTGATCCCAGTTGTTGATTCTTTCAAGTGCTTCCCATGCGAATATATGTTTGTTCATCAACTCTTTACCTACACCTATGTCTTCAAGAGTTCCTCGTACTTTCTCTTCTAGGAGATTGAGTGTTTCTGTTTTAATGTTTAGATCTTTAATCCATTTTGACTTTAACTTAGGAAGGGGTGTAGAAAGAAAAAATCATGATGTGTGTGTGTAGACAGTACAGTTGGGATAGATAACGCTGTGCTTCTACATAATTCTATGAGAGGCAAGATCTGCACTAATGGTGATTGGACAGGATATTATATCGACTTCTAGTACTACGGTCATCCACTAGGAAAATAATTATTGAATTTTTGATATAAT
>PVKA01041512.1:0-18074 GCA_004027165.1 Ctenomys sociabilis | reverse complement strand
CTGTGTTTGGTGCATAGATATTTATGAGTGTTACTTCTTGCTCTTGAATTTTTCCCCTGACCAATATATAGTGGCCTTCTTTGTGTCGTTTGATCATTCTTGGTTTGAAGTTGAGACTGTCTGAGAACAGAATTGCTACTCCTGCTTTTTTCTGAGGTGCGGGGGCATGCAGTATTGTTTTCCATCCTTTGACTTTGAGACTATGAATGTCTTTTTGTATTAAGTGTGTTTCTTGTATACAGCATATTGTTGGATTTTGTTTCCTAATCCACTGTGCCAGTCTATTTCTCTTAACGGAAGAATTGAGTCTGTTTACATTAATGGTTATAATTGAAATGTGCTGACTTGTGTTTGTCATGGTATTAACTGGTATTGTTCACTCCTTTGTAACCTGTGTTTAATTGACTGTCCCGTTTAGTGGGTTCCTTCCATTCTCTTGCATGGAGTTCTTGTCGTTGTGGCCTCTCTCTAGAACCTCTTTCAGCAGCCTGTGGAGGGATGGCTTTGTCATCATGAAATTCTTTAGTTGTTCTTTGTCGTGGAAGTATTTCACTTCTCCATCAAACTTGAAAGAGAGTTTTGCAGGGTATAGTAGTCTGGGCTGGAATTTCTTTTCGTGTAGGACTTGAAGCACTCTGCTCCATGCTCTCCTTGCCTTCATTGTTTGTGTAGAGAAGTCGGCTGTAATTCTGATGGGTTTTCCTTTGAATGTGAGCTCCTTCTTCTCTCTAGCAGCTTTCAGCATATTATTTTTGTGTTGGATTTCTGCGATCTTAACTATTATATGTCTTGGTGTGTTTCTACTTGGGTTGAAGTTATTTGGTCTTCTGTATGCTTCGGTGACCTGAATGTTGGATTGTTTCCTCATATTTGGGAGGTTTTCTGCAATTATTTCTCCCCAAATTCTTTTTATGTCATTTGTATTGACTCCTTCATTCTCGTTGATACCAATTATTCTCACATTGTTCATTTTGGTGTCATCCTGCAGGTGATGGATTATTTTTTCCTGCATTCTTGTTGTTTTTAAGAGATCCTTTCTCACCTTTTCACTAGCTGCTCCAGCATCTTCAAGATCTGAAACTCTGTCTTCGCTTTCACTCAGACAGTCTTGTAGATTCGTGATTGCTATTTTTAGTTCTTCTATATCTCTTTGACTGTGTTTCATGTGTTCTATTTCTTTTCTGTATTGCTCATTCAAAGAATCCATCATATTTCTGATCTCCTCAATTTTTTTTATCCATGTCTTCTTTAAAGGTAGTTATTGATTCTTTTTCTGCTGTGTTTCTTCCAAGTTGGATTTCCTCTGTATGTTTCTGGACTTGTTTCGGTATTTCAGATGCTATGACTTCAAAAAGTTCTTTTTTGATTTCAGAACTTACTTCTGCTTTAAGTTCCTCATGATCTTTCTGTTGTTGTTTCTTTGCTTCAGATGCTGTTAATTCATATATTTCAGTTGGAATAGTGCTCTCTGCACTTGTTCTGGGTGAGCATCGTTTTTCCACCCAATGTTTCTGGAATTCATTTTTTATTTCAAAGACTATGTATTCAAATATTTCTTTTTTAAATTGAGGAATTACTTCTTGTTTTATTTCCTCTATAGCTTTCTGCTGTTGTTGCTTTGCTGCTGTATCTGTTACTTCATTCCTTGCAGCTGAACTCGTGTCCTCTGCCTTTCCTGATGGACTCGAGGTCTGGGATTGCATTTTTCCCCTTCCCTTTGTCATTTTGTATAGCACTGATCTTTGACCTTTGGTGTAGAGCTTTGGTGCAGCTATAACCTTAGCTTGTTATGAGATTCGGTGCCAGTCTATTAAGTTTGAGATTTTCCAGGTATGCCTATCCTGGGTCTAGCTGTTGTGTTCAGTTCCTTTTTTGCTGCAGCTCCTTTGGTTCCTCTATGTTGGTTACCAGGGTCAGCCCTCCTGTGTCAGGCAGGGCGTTCCCCAGGTGGGTGGGCCTGGGCTTTGGTGGGTTTTCTGGGCTCACAAAAGGATAGTGGATGATCTTATTCACTGAGTAGGCTGTACTGAGCCGGCCAGCTTGTGCTGGGTCCGGGTCTACAGGCCGTAACCCAAGAAGGCTGGGAAAGATCCCTCTGGAGCAGTGGGCCTGGAGCCCTCACTCATAGGCCAGGCTGTGCTGGGTTTCGGTCCATAGCGTGGGACCGTGGATTGCTGAGAAATGTCCCTCTGGTGTGGCAGGCTATGAGTTGTCACTCCAGGCCGACCTGCACTGGGTCTGGGGCTGTGGGGTGGGACCAGTAATCACCTGGAAGTGTTTCTCTGGCACAGTGTGCCTGGAGCTGTCACCAGGCCACGGGAGGTGACGGCAGCTTAATCCCTGGGAAATGTATCTCAGGCACGACGGGCCTGAGATTCTACACTCACTGACCTTTGATGCCCAGAGAATCGGGGAAATTCCCACTCAATCAGTGAGCTTTAGGTCAGGGGATCCGGGGAGGTGTTGGTGAGTGGGTCCTGAGGTTTCAGGCCAGTCACTGGCTTGGAGGAGTTATGGACAGGGATTTGCGTAGCGCATGTGGGAAGAAGCCAAAGGCTCTCCCTCAGACTCACCACACTCTCACTGTTCTGGGAAGCCTGGTGGGTCCTGTAAGTTCGCTCTCGCTGAGAGAGCTTGGCGCGGGATCCAGGAGGCCGCTGGAGTCAGCCACTGTCTCAGGCTGGTCTCAGGGGCTGCGAGGGGGCTGGCGGGATGGAGCAGGATGGCAGAGTCGGCCGCGCTGTTTCTGGCCGGTCTCAGGGGCTGGGCGGGGGCTGGCGGGATGGAGCAGGATGGCGGAGTGGGCCGCGCTGTCTCTGGCCGGTCTCAGGGGCTGGGCGGGGGCTGGCGGGATGGAGCAGGATGGCAGAGTCGGCCGCGCTGTCTCTGGCTGGACTCAGGGGCTGGGCGGGGGCGGGCAGGATGGACTTTTTCCATTATTTTAAAGCAAATTTTAGATACATGTTTATTTGCCAGGGATGCCTTTACTGCAATTTGTTTTCTTTTAATTTTGTCATCTAGAACACTGCTTGGTCATTGTAATGTAATCTCTATTTCTCTATCTTTTTCACATTTAAAACATTTCAATAAAATGTTTAATACACATATAAAAAATTATCAATGAACCAAAATTTCATACTCAGCAAATTTCATACTGCTAAATTCTACAAGAATTTCCAGAGAAGGTCTAATACCAGTACTCAAATTTGTTAATGAAATTGAAAAGGAAAAATCACCATGATAGACATTTTTGAAGGTAGTATTATGTTTTTTAAAAAATAATTTTATTGAGAAATAAATATCAATGAGACAGTTTCAAAAGTGATTAGTAGGAGAGTTTCAATAATTAACACATTGTATGTTGTTGTCTTTTTAGTGGTTCTTTATAGTACAAGATGCAGACATGATATCCTGTCCATAAACACTATTAGAACAACTCTTTCTACTCAATGAACTAACAGAAAGTAGCTGTGTGTGTGTGTGTGTGTGTGTGTTAGTGTGTGAGTTATCTTAACTATTTTGAATATACATATACAAAGTGGTCCTTCATTTATATTTCCTTTTCTGTTTAGTTTTGTCAGAGGTGGGTATTCCACTACCATTTGTGTATTGTAGGTGTGTGAATTCAGCAAAATATTCCAATGTAGTCCAGTAGTCCATAATAGTAGTGGGTTATCCATAGGACTGTCAGAAGTTGTTGACTTGAGCCTTTTACGGCTCAGCATATTAAAATGGCTTCATTTTTGAGACCTTATTTTTATACTTTTCTGCTGGATGGTTAAAAGCAAGATAAAGGAAGAACTATATAACAAGAAATAAAACTTGTATCTGGATTTATTCTGAAACCCTGTACTGCAGTTTGTACATCCTTTATCAGTGTCAGCCATGTGGAAGAGTCTTGGCCATTGCTTGACCAATTTGCTCTCCATGAAAGCCTAAGAGAATGTTTTCTCTCCATTTGACTTTCCTTAGGCACACTCTACATCATCGATCACTTTCCTCTGTCGCCACGGAATCTTGATCAGAAAATTTGGGACACCATTGAGTTACAGGATGTTACAGTACAGGTTCTTCTTTTTCCTGAATCTTCACTGACTTTCAAAAGCTAGGGCCAAAATGTTTGGCTGTCCTGGTACCCTTCTTTTCCTGTAATTTTTGGTCTGCAAACTTGGATTATTAACCCTCCAGAAGAGAAGCTTAGGAAAGAGAGAACATAAGGATTAGACAATGAAGAGAGGGCAAGGAAAAAAGTTAGGAATCATGATAGGGGCAAAGCCATACACTTATATGCACAAGATAGCTAAGGCAATGATTTTGAGAATCTTCAGTAGGTTTTTGAAACTAGCAGTTAATGGGTAGGATTCTCAATCTGACTAACTATATATGTTGATACCTGTGAACTAAGCAACTGCACTGAAGATAGCAATGTGTACTACTAGGGTCCTGCTTGGAATGCCTGTTAGTCATTCTGGTCTTCTAAATACATACTGCTTGTCATGTTACACCAATTTCTGTCATACTATCTCTCAAATAAATATTTGTTTAGAAAAAAGTAATAATTGAAAACAAGAGAGAAGAAAAAAATGTCACAGGATTGTCCTGCTATGATGCTCTATATGGTTAGATTTCTAAATTTCTGTACAAAAGTATGCAATTGTTTATTCCTATTTTTAAATTTCTTTAAATACTTTTTATTCATATTCTGTAGGGACTTCAATTTTTCATATAAAGACTTGATGGAAAATACCTGTTCTATGTTATGTCTAAGATGTTTGATATTCAGACAGATAATGAGGTTCAGGTCAATCGCCTATGTTGTAGGGTAATAATAATAAGGTAGTATTTTCTTCATATTGAAACCAGACAAAGATCCAATGGAAACAAAAATCTACAGCCAACTATCTTTTATTAACATAAATACAAAAATTTTCTAAAACATAGTAGTTAATCGATGTAACAAATCTTCAAAATATCATATAACATGTATGGGGTGACTTCATGTCAGAGATGCAAGGATAGTTCGAAATATGAAAATCAACTACTTTAATATATCACAGAAACAGAAACGAGAAGAAAAGTTAAAAATCTTAATAAATCCCCCCAAAAGCAATTGACTAAAATCTAACATCCATTTATATAAAATACTAAAGAAATAGGAATAGAAAAACAGTATTTCAATCTGAAAAAAAAGCATTTATAACAAGTATATCAATAGAAAATTATTAAATGGAGAAAGCAAAGTTTTCATTCTGAAATCAGGGCAAGGGAAGGATATCCAGTATTATCACTTATATTAAACATAATCTCAAAATGATAGTTGGAGCTATCAAGCAAGAGAAAGAAATAAAGTTAAATTATAATTATTTGCAGAAATCATGATCCCTTATACAAAATATCTAAAAATTTCTACCAAAAGACTCTAGAAATAATAACCAATTTCAGCACTCTAACCAGATATGAAATCACACAAAAAAATCAATAGAGCTTCTACTCAGGAATAATAAGCTCACTGAGAATAAAGTTAGAAAAACAACACTATTGACAACGGAATCAAGAAAAATTAAATACTTAGGGATTAACCTAAAAGATGTATCCATCAGCACTCACTAGAGAAGCAGATTTAGTATAAGATATATAAACATATAAGGAATTACAAGGTAGTTTTACAATGGCAGCCCACACAGTCATGTGTGGAAGAAAGCAACACAGCCATCTGAGAAGTACACTTTGGAAATCTGGTTAAAGGTCAAAGGTCAAGGATCTGGGGTTCATGGTAGCATCCCATGAAAGTATATCAGGAAGCAAAAGGGTCTGTGATGGAAGCCAGGATATGATGATGATGTCCTTCAGGACGATGAAGACTGGAGCTCCTCTGAAGAACAGAAGTCAGTCTCCCCTCATTGTTTTCCTTTGATTTGATTCAGACTACAAGCCTATTGTTTGGTGCACACTCAGGATAACCTTTCTGTCTTCATAAAAATCATGGAAACACAAAAAACTGCACTAATACAATTCTGGGAGGCACTGTTTAGTCAATTTGACACACTCTATCAATTATCACACCAAGTAAGAAAAACTTTCATAACAGGATCCATAGTGTTACAAAATAAGTTGAAAAGTAGAACAAAAATAATGGGAAAATATATCTCATTACTGAAAAAGCAGAACAAATATTCTTTAAAAAATTTTAAAAATGTATTATTTAAAAAATAAAGAAGAAGATTGACTCTGGACCATGTATCTTACAATATGCCAAGATAAAATCCAAATGCATAAATTTCTAAATGTTCAATCAGAAACATTCTTTTGGAAGATAAAGCAAATAAAACTTTGAAAGACAGAATAGACAAGAAATTTCTAAACAGAACATGAATGGCACAAGAAATAATACCAAGAATGAAACAAATCACTGCTGGACAAAGAAACAATCCACAAAACGAGCCAATCTATAGGATAGGAGAAAATGTTCAGTTATTCCTCGGGGAAGCAGTACCTAGAGTATATAAAGAACTCAAAAAACAAAAATGAGACATTCAACATAAATGACCCAGTACAAAAATGTGCATCAGAAATGAATAGTGTTCTCAAAAGCTCATAAATATATGAAATAACATTCATCTGCGAAATGCAACTTAAAGCAACACTGAGAGTCCACTTTACTCCAGAAGGAATGAGTGTGAGAAATTCATCAAATAGTAACAAGTGCTGGTGAGCTTTTGGGAGAAAGGTGCCTTCTTTCTTTCTTTTCTTCTCTTCCTTCTCTTCCTTCCTTCCTTCCTTCCTTCCTTCCTTCCTTCCTTCCTTCCTTTCTTTCTTTCTTTCTTTCTTTCTTTCTTTCTTTGTTACAGAGTCTTGCTATGTAGCTTGGATTCATAGTGATCTTCCTGTTTTAGCCTCCTGGGAGCTGGAATTAAGGTCATGTGACAGCACACGCTGTTCCAGGGCCATCACGATGCAACCAGGGTTTGAAGATCAGCAGAGCATGAGGTATTGGGGATCAAACTCAGGTGCCTGTGCTTGCTTGGCAGATATTTAGACTTCTGAGCCATCTCCCCAGCCAAAGGAGCACACCTATATTGTTGGTGAGAATGTAAACTAGTACAGCTGCTAAGGAAATCAGGATGAAGATTCATCCAAAAAGCAAAACATTGAAATTCCCTTCAAATTTCAATCATCTTAGGTCTTCCTCTTCTAGGCATCTGGTTAAAAGAACTAAAGATGCCATACTACAGTGTTACATGTATGTCTGTCTATGGCAGTGCAGCTCATAATTCTTACATCTTTGAAGTTGCCTGTAAGCCCAGCAACAGGTGAATGGAGATTGAAAATACAGGTTTTATATACAGTGGAGTAGTACTACTTGCCTCAAGGAGGAAGAAATGAGTTATTTGTTGAAAATGGATGTGCCACAAGATTGTATAATAATGGAAACTATCAGACACACAAGCTTAAACTTTGCACGGTTTTTTGGGCATGAGAAACACAAATTATTATTAAGAAGAAATCAAAAAATGGATAAAAGTGAAATGAAAAAGGGACCATGAAATGGAGAGAAGGAAGGGAAAGTGGAAGAAAACAATTGGATTATATCTGTAACAGACTCTCCATACATGACGGAGCTCCATTATGAGCTTCAGGTAGGTACTAACAAAAATATACACTGAAAAGAAAAATAAAACCCAATGGTAGTTACCAGACTCTATCAAATCTGGCAGAGACTATTAATCAATGTTTGTGAAGTTGCAGTTAGAAAAGAGCAGGAAGTTCTTCTGTGTCAATGTATAGCATAATTTTTGTCTATATGTGTACAGATAATGACACATATATTAAGTATATATAAGAGAGGGTTTTGAAGATTATACAGAATAATAAAAAAGAAACGATGCCTTAGCAGGTAGTTATGTTTAACGTGACTTAAACATTATACGATGCACATCTGAACTTGACCTGATTCCACGTTTGTTTTTATGCATTAATTAAAAATAAAATTACAGAAACCTCCAAAAATCCCTTATTTTTCTCAAGTCAAGAATTGATTTAAAATAATGTGTTAAGGCAACCCATTTGCGACCCATCTGGTCTCTCAAGAGCTCTACCTTTTCCCTATTTTTTTCATAATAAATTGTTTTATTCTTAAAACAAAATAAAATGATACGTTAATGGTATCATTTATTATAATGAAAGTATAATGATTCACTTTTCTAACATCTCATATGAAAGGCTATTGGCATTCTTATACTAATCACAATATGATTCTATATATATGAACCACTGCGTCCTGGACTTATATGAAATATTAGTTTTGTAATTCCTGATTTTATATATTATCCTTTATGAATATGAAGTTTAAATTTGTCATTGATAAATGCTTTACCTTGGGAAACGGGTACATTTAACATATTTTGATCAGTTTTCCTTCCCGTTCCCCCTACCCAAACCTCTCCTCATCTCCTGTTCCTATAGTCCCTTCTTATCTCCACAGAATCTGCCTCCTTATTTCCATCCATCTCTTTTATTGTGTTCTTTAAATGATTTGTATTGAGTTTTTCATTTTAGAGAGACCGTATGATACTTAATCTTCTGTTTCTGTTTTATTTCAGTTACATAATTATGAATTTTAACACATAATCTCTTAGTGCTTTCATGTTGTCACAAATTTTATTGGGAATATGCTATCTAATTGCTCTCATTTACAGAAAGCAAAGTGCTGTACAAGTATTTTGTGCAATATAAGTAACTTTATGCAAGCCCATTATAAATGAGAAATGTGAAAGAGAAAGAATTAATATTTTGATGTGAAATGGGTGGCTGAGTTTTTACATTGGTTTAATCAAAGTAAAGAGTATACAGCTGGCAAAGAGCTATTAAGTTCTCCAAGAAAAAACAATATTATCATTTTGCCTGCAAGTGAACATATCTTTAAATTTTGACTTTGTATAACTTGTTAGGTAATAATTACCAAGAAGCCTAGATATAAGGGAAATAGAATAGAAAAAAAATACCTAGGATGTAGATGGAACTCTTGCCTAGCACACATGAGATCTGCAATTATATCCTCAACACTGGTGAGGAGGATATAAATCCATTGTCTTTAATATATTTATGTGTTTGTGTATGCATATGTGTACACATGCATGTGTGTAGTTTTTCTTTTTATTTCATGTCCCTGGAGATGTAAAAGTAGTTCAGCAACCAGCTTCTTGCTTCTTTTCATTATTAAAATAGCCATTTTGTATTCTTAATACTCTTGCGCTCTCTCTCTCTCTCTCTCTCTCTCTCTCTCTCTCTCTCTCTCTCTCTCTCTCTCTCTCACCCTCTCTGTCTCTGTCTCTCTCTTTCTCTCTTACAATACCAGGGATTGAAATATACATATCTCAATGGAAACTTCTGCTATATTTCCCTATTCTTCATTTTCTCTTCACAAAAAATTGTATCATTCATTGAAGATAAATACCTTTCATATATTCATTAGAAGATCTACAATTGTAAACAACAGTGACTTTTTCATTATTTTAAATTAATTATCAATGATCAAAACAAGGCTTACACTGAAAAGAGACAGGTTCTTTATGATCTGCCCTCCAAATTTCCATGATTGCCACATTATCACCTCAGAATATCCTCGAACACTAAAATTCCCATGTGTTTTTCATATGTTTATGGTAATAGAGAACAATTTCCAGTATTTTAAAGACCACTACACTGAAGATCACTGTTACTCTCATTTTCTCTTTTTGCTGAGTGTTAAATATTCAATATTCTGGAAACAGAATATTAGCACAAAACCTATTGGGCCTCAGTGTATGTTCTTATCCAAATGCTCAGAAACTGATAGTTGCGAATAGTGACAAAAAATATAAATAAAGTCCTGCATCCCAATTATCTAAACCCATTGCACAGAGTCCACTTGACAATAATTAGTACTTACACCATCAATCTCCACAGTCGGTGAATAATTGTGAGAATCTGTCCATCAGAATGCCAGAGGTATAATTTTGAGTTCTTATACAATATAAAAATGTTCAATATATATCTGCAAGTTGTATTTTACTTTAGCAGTGATGTTACAAAAGGAGTATAACATATGTTTTAGGCCGGCCAAATACCTCAGCGGATTGTAGGGGCCAGGAGTTCCATCCCTGGGCCTGCTGTGCCGGCCCCGCCCACGGGGGCACACTGAGAGGGCAATTGAGACTGGGTTTGGTGGCGTACTCCTGTAACCCAGCACTTGGGAGGCTATAAACTTAAACAGGAGGATCACTAGGAGTCTGATCTTTCCAGTGAGTCCCTGTACAACCTGTCCTAAATACAAAAGAAAACAAACAAACAAACAAAAACATATGTTTAGTTTTATACAGTTCATTTATAGGAGCACTTGATTGGAAATGCTATGTTCAACCATAACCCAGTGAAGTGTTTACAAGAGTAATTTTTTATTGTAGTAAGTCTCTGGAGTGCTGAACTTGAACAGTGAAATTGAATCACTCTCAAAAGCACCACCAGATGTTATTTATATCAGATGCTGATTAATGCATACACTTCACTTAGCAGAACCTTATATGAATTATTAACATGACACTGTCATTTCATAAATGATTGACATCAGAATTTGAGAAGATTTATGGAGAATCTAAAAAAGTTTGCAGAAGGATCTAAAATATTTTTATGTGTTTTTTCCCAAAGGGAAAATAATCAAGTATACATTTTACTACACTACTCTCCCAAAATTTCCCCGGGAACTTTAGATAATCAAGTCTTTGGAAAAGGTATTGGCGTCTACCCTACCATAAGTGTCGACTCACAGATGATGAGTTATGGTATATGATGTCAGGAATCTTGATAAAATTATATGAGTGTGTCAAGAAGAAATAAAGTAAGACTGCTGACATTTAATAGAATAATGATTCTTAGGTCAGTTGTCCTTTGAGTTAAGATTTTCAGATTTGGTGTTTCAAAGGATTTAGAAACATGGAGCTAGTGAAAGAAAAATAACCTAGATGAATTATGACATCAAATGAAGGAAACAGGTAGCCTGGGCTAACATGGAAGCACATTGATTTTGTTTATGGTATGTAACATGGATAAAATGTTCAAACTTAGAGAATAAAATGACTGTGTGAGCTGGTTAACACGCTCAGAAGGACAAATCTTCCTGGAGTTTTCTAAATAGAAATCCTCAGATGATCTGTTTTGCATTAGCAGCACAGACAACGTAGTTGAGAAAACAAACTGTGATCCTATTGAGGATTTTGGAAGTGGTTTTGAAGCCTATAACTGCAATTAAGGTTTTTTTTTTCCATTTAATGGGTTTCTAAGCTGTTGATCTCAGTCTCCTTAAACTATCCTGTTAAAGCCTATAAGGTAAAATGCCTGATGATCCATGTTTTAACAGAATCTCTAGGGACTTTACTAATAATTCACGATCAAACTACAACTGAGTTGACTTAGAACTACAGAACTCTTGTGAGAATTCTTTATAATAATACCTTAATAAAATTTTGATACTAATGTAATGCCTCTGGACATAGTACATCTTACTTTCATTTGCATTGACATAGGAAACTGATATGCCTCTGCAACTTCAGATGGACTCATTTTTATATTTTTAAGGAACGAGAGACAAAACAGAGACCAAATCTCAGTCTGAATTTCTGTGTGTGAGCTCCCGTCTAAATGATTTAAGTGTCTCAGCTGAGAAGTCAAAGTTGACATAAAATAGTTCCTGATTTTCCCAGTCTTGAGTTCTGCAGTTAAACTGTATCTTCTATGGCATCAAACAGACACCTGCCTCTTGGCTTTGGAAGTGAGATCCAGACGGCCTCACACCCAGGGCAGCGCCCCGTAGTGGCGAACGAGTGAAAGCGCTCTGGGCGGCCAATCGTAATTAGGAGCCCGTTAATCTTAGAAATTCAAGATCTAGTGCTAACAGATTCAATTATATTTTTAAAAGTGCAATTGCTTGCTCTGTCCCCACCTTCTGCCTGCTGAGGCTAAATACATTCTTTTACTTATTTCTATGCCTCAAGTATAAATTCTCTTTCCATTTCTCAGCTACAAAATGCTTTTCCATATGTTCCCAATGGGACAAGCTTTGTTCCAGGAGTAGGCAGGCAGGTACGGAGAAACCTGCATGGCTCAATAGAAAACATGAGACATTGTAACCTGTAGAATTATTTAAAAGCTTTACAGAAAACAACAACAACAACAAAAAATTAAGGCTATTTTTAAGGGCTGGGGAGATGGCTCAGTGGAATAAGTACTTCCCTGGCAAGCACAAGGGCAGGAGTTCAATTCCCAGTTCCACGAAAAAATAAATAAATAAATAAATAAATAAAATAAAATAAAAGCTTTAGGGTCTCTGTATGTTTGATAGATTGTGGTTTTCAAAATATTTCAAAATAAGTTAGTGGAAACAAGGTATTATTTTCAGGAAAAGGTGTTGATATTGTTGAAGAAGACCTTATAAATTAGAAAAGAGAATACTGGAAAACCATATGTATCTTTTTAATCAGACAAAAAGTTTACATACGTTGTATTCCAATCATAAAAATTACAAAAGCTGACACAAAATTTTAACAGTAGGTGTTTTTATTTTCAATTCTGTGGCACTTTATTCAGAGATTTTATTGGGCATTATGCTTCCAATGAAACTTTCAATTTTATTTCACTAAGAGATCTATCATTCCAGAAAGAAATTCTTTAGAGATGTTGACATTTTTCCATATATCATATTGTCTAGCATTTCAAAATGCTTAGCTAATATATATGAAAACAGTCTAAGCCAGTCATGTTGGTGGATGCCTATAATCCCAGCATTAATGGGGCTGAAGCAAGAGGATGGCATAAATTCAGTAGAGTACATTTTTCTCAGTTCCCTTCATCGAATTATAATCAAGTATGTTTGGTGGTTTATGCTGATAAATTTAGTGCTCTGGGGAGGCTGAGGCAGAAGGAAGTCAAGTTAGAGAGCAGCCTGTGTCCTTATAATGAATTACTGGGATTCTATCTCAAATTATCAAATTATAAAGGACTGGGGATATTGGTTCCTCAGTTCTTGGTATCCTAGTACTGCAAAATATTGTATATATGTAGATTCTCACTTATTGGGCATATGCTTTCTCTGTCTCTTCTTCCCTTTCTCTCTCCCGCTTTTTCTCTGTGTCTGTGTCTCTGTCTGTCTCTCCTCTTTCTGTGTGTGTCTCTCTCTATGTCTCTCTGTGTCTCTGTCTGTCTGTCTGTCTGACTCTCTCTCTCACTCTCTCTCTGTGCTATATTGTGTGTTATGGGAAATCCCTTATTAGCAATTCAGAGTAGGACATTAGTTAGCCTTTAAAGGAAAACAGTTGAGCTTTAATGCTTTATATTCTTAGAACTAAATCTTTCTACATGATTTTACCTGTATGATATTTTATCTTTAGCAGCAAAAATGTATTGGTGACTATTTCCTCTAAAAGGAAATTTACAGACATATTTGCTTTGTTCTGCCATTCCTATATGTGTAGAATCCCACTAAAAAACACCACATACTTCAGTACCATTAAAATCATGTCTTGGGGCTGGGGAGATGGCTCAGTGGAACAAGTGCTTCCCTGGCAAGTGCAAGGGCATGAGTTCAATCCCCGGTTCCGCAAAAAAAAAAAAAAGAAAAAGATAAAATCATGTCTCATAATTTCTAGACTGTTGACATTATAACAGTGTGAGAATGATCTCCTTTCTGTAGAATGCATTGCTAATAATTCCCTCCCCTTTTTTCCAATTACCCATCACAGTAGTTCATTACAACCTTTAGTTTCGGTGCTGAATTGAAAAGTGTTAAGTAACACGTACGTTCCCCGGAGAAGAAAGGTCAGTGTGTGTTGTGTGCTTCAACTATAGCCTCCCTGGTCTCAAAATCACCCCACTGTAGATAATCACACCAAAGAGCAATGCTATTCTCTGCAGAGTCATCTCAGAATACATTTGGAGTTGAAAGTAAGTACAGCCTCAGCAAATCCCACAGGAAGTGTCAGGGAAAGAGAACGCCAGAGCTCCCGAGACAGGCAAATTCTTTCTTTTGCAAAGTTATTAAATTATTAAAGTTTCATAGTGTGTTATTGCAAGAACAAACTTGTCCCTGTAAACTGATTTAGGAGGGTGTCACCTTCAAGCTTTTTCTCATTATTATTTGATGTGTGTTGAGCACCAACAGGGAACTTTGATAGCTTTTAGGCCTTCCCTGAATTGTCAACATTAAAGATGTAAAAGAGGAAAGACACACAAGCACAAAGCATATGTGCACACGTACACACACACACACACACACACACACACACACACAAATCTCTCCTGGTCCTTTAGATCCTAGGGTTTGGTTTCTACTAACAATTTGAAGGAATTTTTCACTTTGTCTAAAACCTAAGGACCTGATTCTGTACTAATGTAGGACATTTACAATCATATTGCCCTTTCAAAATTAATGTAGCTATTAAGAAAATTATGTTTTCTGTAATACTATTGCTTTCTTTTGCTAAGTACCTATTAAATTTCTCCATATTACTTAAGTCTTTGGCTCTTCAATTAAACCCTTTCTATAAAACTTCTTCCTAATGAAGTTCAGTTAACACCTCAAATTCTCTTTTAATTCACCTGTTGTTTTACTGGACTGCTGTCCAAAATTCATGATCCTTGATGGCTACTTTGTACATTCTGTCTCATACTAAAATCAGAGCATGTGGCAGTTTTCTACTATCAATATGCTTGTAATTTTGCTTATACTGGACAAATATGTACAACATGTTTCTCCCTCAGATACTATAATTTACTACCAGATACACGGTCTTCCTTTCATTCTAATAGCTTGCATTTTTCACATTTATTCTCATTTTTTTCCTTAGAATACTTTTTCACCAAAGTTTAGCACATTATTTCTCTCTGTTTTATAAGGTTTACTTCAGGTAGCATTTCCTCAGGGAATTTTTTTATGATCTTTCAGTATAAATCTAGGTAAATCACCCACTCACTTTGTATAGCAGAACATTAACTGTTTCTTAGAAAAGCATAAATTATGCATAGGTTTGTATGCAGGATTTCTTTTTCCCACCCACTCCTTGCTACAAAAGGTCATATATAAAAGCAGAAAGCTCATTAATCTATTCATGTCTTTTAATTCTAGTGTGTTAGAATGACTGTATCAGAAATACTTGCTAATTAAGTAAAATTTTAGAAAGGCAAAGAACTTGTAAAAGTGTGTTTTTATTTTACAATCTGATGCTTTGGAAAGAAGAACCCATTACTCACATCATTTCTCTTAGAAAATACAGTTGGCATTGAGTCATAATTGGGAAGTCCTTATTCTGTATGAAACACCTCATAGTATTTCAGGCAGAAAATGCACTGTCTACCAACTTTCCTTTGCTCAACACAGTGCCTTAAGTTGAAAAGAGGAAAAAAAATAATAGATGGCCACATTATAATGTATGTAAAGAAAAGCAAGGGTGAGTCTCATGGGATTTCCAAAGCAGTGGATCCACCTGTGGTGATCAAAGGTATATGTTAAAACAATGAAGCAGTCATGATCACCGTAAGGCAAACCAAAGAAAATGGACACATAAAGGACAACCAAGTATGCTGGAGTTTAAGAACAAAAGTTTTTAGGAGTCTTGCTTATAGGAAATTAAAAATTTCTATTCCAGGCTAGATTGAAAAATCACTTTAACCTGTGAGCCAGAGTTCTTCAAAATGAACTACTTGTAGTCTTGAATTTACTAGACATGAAAGGATACAGAATTATAACACAATTCTCTATCACCGATCAGTAGACTTGCATCCTTAGGCTGAATATAACCAACTTTTTTTATCAGTATTATTTTTTAAATTTTATTACAATCTAAGACATAAAATCTAAGACAATCTAAGAAATACATCTGTCTTTTATTTATTTACTTATTTTTACAGGGTCTCATTATGTAGCCCAGACTCACAGTGATCCGCTTGGTTCTCCATCCCCAACACTGGAATTACAGGCATGTGTCACCAAACAAGGTTTTGGTAGCTGGCATGGCACAGAGCAAGCATGGCATGTGGCACTGGGAATCAAACCAAGATCCTCTCACTTGAAAGGCAGGCATTTAGATTGTTGAGCTATCTCCTCAGTCCTTGATGTGTATAATATATGTCATTGCACTTGGATATTATCTCTACAAGCTTTGGCAGTGCATTGGTTATTTGGGGTTGCAATAAGTCAGATCATATATGTTATTAAAAAAACACTTGCAGCTGTCTGTTAGTTCACACAAAATGCACATAAGCTTCCACTAGATAAAATGATAACCTATGAGTTATTCTTCATAAATGAAGATAATAAATTGTTTTGAAAAAAATTATTGTAGAAAAAATGCAATATGATATAAAACAAATATGTTCACTGAACCAAGACAACAGTATCCGGAGAAATAAAGCTATTCAAGATAATAGTTGAAAGAAATTGGATGCAGTAGCAGGCAGTAGCTAAGCAGGGAAGGAAAGTGTTGATAAGAAAATTTTGCAGAAGTGGTTTTGGGTACCAAGTGAATAACGACGTGAGGGAAATGAAAGTTGCGTGAATTCTAGAGCTCTGGTTACTTGAACATTAGTTTATAATTGTACCAGGGAGACTGAAAACAGGAAGATCACTATATACCCAAGCTGCATGGTGAGATCTTGCACAGTGGGAAAAAAAAGAACCTGAGAAAAAGGAAAGAAGGCCAAACTACAGTACACTTCACTGAAGTTTTCATCAGAGTATTCTTATGGACCCAGCCATGCACTTGTATGGACACTGAAAAGTACAAATTAGACACTCAAAATGATAAGTAATCCTCTGTCTGATTGCTTATTAGTTAAGATTTTTTCAAAGTTTGTGGGTTGTCTTTTCACTCTGTTCACAATTTCTTTTGACATGAAGAAGCTCTTTAAGAAGAGTTGATCCCATTTGTTGATTCTTTCAAGAGCTTCCCATGCGAATATGTTTGTTCATGAACTCTTTACCTACCCCTATGTCTTCAAGAGTTCCTCCTAGTTTCTCTCCCAGGAGATTGAGTGTTTCTGTTTTAACATTTAGATCTTTAAAACATTTTGACTTTAACTTAGTGCATGGTGATAGAGCTGGGTCAAGTTTTAGTTTTGGGCATGTACAAAGCCATGTTTTCCAGCACCATTTGTTAAAGAGGCTATCTTTCTTTCAGTGAGCTCGTGTAGCCCCTTTGTCGAAGATAAGATGGCTGAGTGTTTTCGTAGATGCCTCTGCATCTTCTAATCTATTCCACTGATCCTCAGGTCTATTTTGTTGCCAATACCATGTTGATTTTATCACAGTGGCTTTGTAGTATAATTTAAAATCAGGAATTGTGATGCCTCCTGCCTTGTCTTGATTGGCCAAGATTGCCTTTGCTATTCTAGGTCGTTTGTGGTTCCAAATAAATTTTAGGATTGATTTGTCTATATCTGGGAGGTATGTTGGTGGCAGTTTGATAGGGATTGCATTAAATCTGTACAGCAATTTTGGGAGTATGATAAGTTTGAAGCATTTATACTGAAGTGGATGCCACTTGAACATATACTCATAAGTGAAATTAACCAGACACACATGTGTAAATATTGTATAGTCTCCCTAGTATAACAAGCGAAAAGCAGAAATACAAAAGGAAACGTACAACAAGTAAAATCAATTGAGTCCCATAAGGCAAAGTGAATGGCATATGCTGCAGGATACTAATCAGCTTTTCTTCTGGATGGTTAACAACCTAAGATCACAAGTCAGAGTTGGAGAAACAGAAGAGCCACAAGGCCAGCCAACATTTTGGCCCTAGCCTTTCAAGGTCAGCGAAGACTCAGGACATAGGAGAACCTGTACTGCAAGATCATGAAACTCAGGTGAGCTCCAAATTTTCTGAACAAGGAGATTATGGAGCCACAGAGGAAAGAGATTGAAGTTCTAAAGTGTGCCTGGGGAGAGTCACATGAAGAGAAAACTTTCTCTCAAGCTCTCACAGAGAGCAATCTGGTCAAGCATTGGCCGTGACTCATCCACATGGATGACACAGACAAAGGAACTACAG
>PVKA01041511.1:5730-18139 GCA_004027165.1 Ctenomys sociabilis | reverse complement strand
GTAGCTGTTTGCGTATCTTATTTTTTTATACCTGAATTACATCAAAGATTCAATAATTAATACTTTCTACCTTGATATTTTCCTAGAGGATGTCCGTAGTACTAGAAGCTGACATAATATTCTGTCCAACCAACATTAGTGCAAATCTTGCCTTTCATAGAATTATGCAGAAGCACGGAGTTATCTATCCCAACTGTACTGTCCATGCACATCATGATTCTTCCTTTCTATACCCCTTCCTTTGTCTACACCTGTCAAAGATGGGCACTCCATTGTCATTCAACTAATTTAGGTGCCTGAACTCGACAACACAATCCAACACAGTCCAGCATTCCACAATAGTGAGTTATCCGAAGAAGTTGTCGAACATAGCCATTTACAGTTCAACTTATTATTATGGCCCCACGGTGTATACTTCATTTTTATATTTTTCTGCTGGATGGTTAAGACCTAGATAGAGCAAGACCTATATACCAACACATGTAGTTTATGTTTCTTATCTTGTACTCCTGTCAGCGAAGACTCAGGACATAGGAGAACCTGTACTGCAGCATCATGAAACTCAGTTGAGCTCCAAATTTTCTGAACAAGAAGATTATGGAGCCACAGAGGAAAGATGATGATCTATAGTGTGCCTGGGGAGAGCCACATGGAGAGAAACCTTTCTCTCAGGCTCTCATAGAGAGCAAACTGGTCAAGCATTGGCCGTGACTCATTCACATGGATGACACACACAAAGGATCTACAGAATAAGGTACGCCTTAATTTCTACCTATACAAATTATAAAGCGCAGTTAGTTCTCTTGGAGTGCAATGCAGTTTTTCATGGTTATAATTTCCATTTCATCTTTAGGAGCATGCTGGGATTAGAGTCTACATGTAGACAAAAGAAATGATAGATGTAGTTCTGCAGGAAGACAAGCACTATATTTCATGGCACCTGCTTTACAGAAGGTCTTTATGATTTCCTCAGACAATGTAGAATTAACTCTTCACATTGAGATGGAAAAGCTGATATCAGTGCAGGTGGAAATGGCACTTCCAGTGATGGCAGGGAGGTCCTATGTTTGGTATTGAGGGGATGACATCTGCTGGCAAAAACACATCACAATTTAGGGCTCAGTAACTTAGATTCATGAGGAAATTTCCACATGTTTCTAGCCCAGCTCACAGGTTCCTATTGAGACAGTGGAAAGACACTACCTACCTGAGAGATATCAGGGATTAGTTTGCATTCTCTGAAAATTGAAGAGTGAATTTTAGAAGTAATGGAGTAAGAGAACAGTATATTTATTGAGGGAAAGAAAATTTCTCTCCACGAGAGATACAGAAAGGGACTCTAGTGTGTTGCCAAGGAACCTGCGTTTTCTAGAGATTTTTATTGAGCAAAATAATGAGGTGAAGTGAGGTGGGTCCAATGTAGGAAACATGGGAACTTGCTAGTTGGCCATGAAGTGAGAAAAAGCAGTAAGATTACAAAGGTAATTGGGATCAATTGAAAAATTAATTAAACTTGAGTCAAATGCAGAAGTGAGTCATGGAGAAAGTGGACATGAACACAGACCAGGAGCTTTTTCTGTAGATGGTTGGGCTAAGGATGCTTCCTGGCTTTTGCAAAGTGATTGATATCTATTTAGAACATAAATCCCTGATGTCTATTCCTAGGAAGGGAGCATTTGTTTCATCTTTTGTCTTGAGGAATAGCTCAAAGAGGAAGTGTGTATTTCTTCCAAAGTTATAAGTATCTTTTCTTCCATATTGGCTCCTGCAAAGGTTTGACTCATGCCTATAAAATCTCTGTCTAACTCGGCTGGCTCCAACATTATTGCTTCCCAGTCATTGTCCTCACGTGACAGTAGATGTTCAGCAAAACCATAATTTTAATTTGCATTTTCATTCTGGCAGCCTCAGAAAGCTATTTTACGTTTAATGTTTGATCATTTCAGCTCTTTATTTTTTTAATTTTTTAGATTTTTACCCATTTTAATGAAAAAAAAAGATAAAATAGCAATGAAACAGATTCAAGACAGGTTAGTAGGACAGTTACAATAATTACTACATTACATATTGTTGTCTTCATAGTAGTCATTCAGAGGGCAAGATGCACACATGATATCTTGTCTAAACAATATTATTACAAAGAAAGTAGCTGTATAGGTGAAGAGAAACCCTTAAGAAATTCAAATCTTGACCTTTTTATTTTCCTGCACAACTTTGTTCATGATGATGAAGAAAAATTCTGACTGTGTTTATATTCAGTAAAGTTTCCAAAAATTTTTGAAAGCATCACATAAAGGTAGAATATATAGTTAACCGGAAAATAGCAGGATCTGGGAGACTGACACCAAAGACCTAAGAGAAAAATTTAGCAAAGGCCATGATCCTGATGTCCTTATTTGCATGCAATTGCATTGGGACTTTGCTCACCCTTATGGGCTTTGACCATTCTTCTGGCTCTAATTGAAACTCACCTAAGTTGTAAAACTCCTCCTCCAGGTGTGAGAGTGGCAACTAACAGGTGATTGAAAAAATTCTTTTTCTTTATCACTCTTAACTGTTCCTCCAAGTGTTAGCAAACCAAAGGAAAAGCAATCCTGGAACTTGCCAAAGTTTCCATTTCTGGCTCTGCCAGGCCTCCATTCTTTAGGTTGCACTGTCATTACTGTCCTCAGCATCCTCCTGAGTTTACTTCCTAACTCTCTCCAAGTGCTTGACTCTTCACCAAATTGCCCACTTGGGTGTCCCCCAAGGGTATTGTGGCCATAACGCACATTTGCCACCCCTCACAATTTCCCACTCTCCCGTCCTGAGACTATTCTTTACCTGTAGAACTGCTTTTGAGTTCAAAATTTTTATTTCAGTGTTATCCAGAGAAACAGGTCCCTTTGATTATAGTGAAGAGGTGGACCTATAACCAATGAAAGTTCACTATAAACAATTTGTTTTTTCCTTCTGTATTTTTCTTTTCATAAAAATGCTCCTGGTTCTTAAATCCAGCAAACATAGTTTTTCAAGTTTTTTTGTTTGTAGTTTCTGAACATATCTAAAGTCCCAAGATATACTCCTCATTTTTGTAACATCTGTAATAGCTGGCCAGACCCTGGATTTCAGAGAACTCAAGAGTGTTTGTCTAATGTAACTCTTGTACACATGGAGGCCAAGTGCCACAGGCCACTTGGTAAGCTGGAGTCAGGAGAGCTGATGGTGCAATTCTAATGCCCAACAACTGGACAGTTTATGCTACAGATGGCACTCTGAGTATGAACATCTGAGAATGAGCTCAAGGGCAAGGGGAGATCAATGTTCTATTAAAAAAAGAGTTAATTGGTTCTTTCTCTGCCTTTGTGTTCTATCCAGGCCCTCAGTAGATTGTATGATACCCACCACCACTGCATCCAGTGATCTGCTTTATTCACAAAATTAGGGGCTAATTTCCTCCAGAACCATACACCAGGAATGCCTAGAAGTAATGTTTAGACAGATTCTAAGAATCCTGTGGACCCATCAAGGTGATGCAAAAACATAAGCTATCACATTATTATTTCTCAGACATTTCATGAGCTGTTTTTTCCCTCTGGTTTTCTGTCTCCCTGTCCTTTGTATATTACATTTTTTTGTGGCAAGAAGTTAGTCCTTTTTTTGTGCTATCAGTCATATCTTTTATGTATTTATTTTAGTACCTTAGTCAAACTTTGCTCTACTGGCTAGCTAATGAATATAATCATCACAACCTTACATTATTACCTGGAAATTAATACATAACATATAAGCTAATAACAGAGAAATTGTGTCCCATTGCATTTAAAATACATTTAAGGAATTCAAGCATAAGTATATGAAAGATTTCTTGATTGCTGATCAGACTCTGTAATAAATAAAATACAAGATGTATTTTACAGAAAATGTATAATATAACTTGAGAGACAAGGTCTCCTTAAATTCGTGAGCTGTATTCCCACTTGTTCTTTTGATTGTATGTGTAAGGTTCTCACATAGACAAATATTTTTCTGAATATCTGCTTAAACTTGATATGATTATTATCATAATAAGCTTAATTTGTCTATCTAAAGAGATTTCTTGGTTTGTTTAAAAATGTTCTAGATTATAGATAAAAGAGATAAATGAAACCAAGCCCTCCACATCAGCTCTGAGAGAGTGGCCATTTATCTTTTCCATCTCTAAGTCAGCGTTAGAGAAAATGTAGCAATCATTATTCATAACCAATTATGTATTACTGTAGTATATAAAAATATCCCAACTGAGCTTTTCCTCAATAATTATATTTTTCTAAAACAGGTAACATTGTACTAGAAAATGAAATGTCTTATTAAAATCAATACAATTTAAATCATTTTTCTTTTCCTTAAACTTCCCAGTTTATTCATCTTTATATAATTAAATTATATTGTTTTGGTACAAGTATTCTTTGCAAGTTACACTGTATTTTACTGTTTCTTCTAGATACTGTGAGTTAATTTTAGAAAGCAATATATCCTGATGTGTTTGGGACTTCATGTTTCTCTTCTCATGTAAATATAAACAGAACATATAGTTTAACTAAATGAATTGAAGACATCAAATATACAGATTAGATTGACTGGTGGATTATTTATTTATTTATTTATTTTAATATACTTGGTACAGGGTCTCACTGCCCAGCTCAGATTTGCAGTGATCCTCCTGTTTTCAGTCTCTCCAGTGCTGGGATTACAGGCATGCACCACCATGTTCAGTCTCAGTTGCTGGCTCAGTGTGCCTGTGGGCAGGGCCATCATGGCATGTGGCACCTAGAATCAAACTTCAGACTTGGCACTTGCCTGTCTGCTGCACTATCTCAACTGCCTCAATTGATGGATCATTTAAGGGGCATTCATGATGTATTACTACAACAAATTATGGCTGACTCCTAGGTAATCTTCTCAATGTCCCTACTGTCTGGCTATATAAATTCAAGTACAGATTTAATATTTGAAAAATTTGGAAAAGCTGCATTAAAAAAATCATCTAGGTCTTGGGAAAACTTTGATGACAATTTACTACAGTGACCATATGATCCCTGCAATGATAGAATCTGATGCAGTGATATGGCCTCTGTATGAACATGACACATATGCTTACTAAAATTAATTTATAATTGGTTATATAGTTTCCTTGCTTAATGACAAGCATTCAATTTCTACTTTTAGTCTTAAATTAAATTTCAATATCTGAATCAGGAAATGCTCCTTCCCTGTCTTGCTCTTTGGACAGATTTTGATAAGCTTCAAATGTTCTCATGTATATTATCTGTGGTTCAAGTAGAATGATAGCTGCTGCCAGGCTTGGTTCATAATGATACCCAGATTAGAAAAATAATGTTTTACTTAGCTTTCAATGAGAGGACTGTCAGTTTCTGCAGGAATTTGTGCATGACTTATTTTACCTATGTTTTAATCATTTAGTTTCTCTGGACACGCACTGAATGGCACTGGGTGAAGATACTCCTTGGATGAGAGGACCATGTGACTAACTATAGTAAACAATATCCTAAAAGAATATAAAAGATTAAACATAGGAAAAAATTCAAACAAAGGGAACAGAACAGAATAGCTGCCTTTAATTTTTATTCTTTTTACTACCTACTTAGGGTGATAACATAATTTGTTCAGGGCCAAATCATGCTAAGTAAATAAGCTCATGTGAACAGAAGAATCATTAGCAGAATATCTTGAAATGTTAATTGAACACCGCTTCCCATGTGAATCTAATATGATTGTGATCTTTAATAAGTGCAATATCCTATATGTTCTTCCCGCTCTAGCCCTTAATAAATGAAGAGTAAGAACCAAGATTTAAAAGAAAGCTAGACAAATTGGGATAAGTGACTGAGGTGTACTGCAGATGAAAGTGTAGGGAAAATTCTTGGGGAATTATTATAGTAACTTTTCATGAGACTCCCATAAAAGGAACTGGATCAGAGCAAGAATATTTTAGTTCATTAATGCTGCATAGCATGCTGTCCAAATCTAGGTTGATTTTAAATTACTTGTGATTACTCAAAACTTTGTATTTACTGTCAGATTACCTATATCATGTAGGATAAGCAGGGGTCTGTTATGAATCTGTGAGCTCTACTACAGCACTTTTTCATTCTTAGATGTATAATATTTTATCTTATTGGTCCTATTTGTGTGGTGTTGCCTTTCTGTAGAATAGCATGCACTTCTTTAATTGTAGCAGCTAAGTTCTAAGAAAAACAGTTCCAAGTAGAAAAGCCTGAGTCACTAGTGTGCCTTACAGTGCTGGCAGCACTGCCCTTGCTAAAGCCCTATTGGCTTGGATTCAAGGTAGGAGAGGGTTTAACAAACAAAGATCTGAATACTGAGAATTGCAGCCTTTTGTGCATTCATAAAGCAACCAATCACATAACTGAGCTGTACATATTTCACTGAGAATATTCCTTCTATGCATGTATCCCCATGATAGTGGTTTTTTTTTAATAAGACATTATTTTTCTGTACTCACTTCTGTACTTCCATTCAACTCCTTGAATTTAAGAAATGAGCTGGGGGCAGGGGAAGCATGAAAAGTAATTGTGACTGATCACATCTGACTCTTCCTTAGATATATGTAGACTCTACAATATATTTTTCTGTAGTTAGTTTACTTGAAACAAAACAGAGATTGTACAATGTTTCAGCACATGGTAAATATCTTCTCTAACATAAAATCTTATTTAGGCTTAGAGTTTATCATCTTGTCTATTACAAACCTGATCTAGTGAATTTGTTTTCTTCAGATACAAGGAAAACGCTTTAGAAATCTAAAATGTTTCTCCAAATTTTCACATATGTGGAAGACAGTTGTATTGTAGTTGTCATTTTCTGGCCAGTAGATGGATCCACTAATGGATCCAGTAGCTAAATGTGCTGCTAAGAGGTGAGGCCTCAGTGGTGGTAAATCACTGTGGAATTGAACTGGAAGGGTATGTACCTGTCCTGAGGTCCTCCCCTCTCTGCAGCTTTTCATCTGCCATAACATTTTACCACACCCTTTCTGCTTTGCAGCCAACAGACCATTGGTTGAAAATGTGAGCCAAATTTAATCACTCATTTAAGTTCTGTTACGCACTGTGTCTCAATGTAACTAAGACACTTTGCTAACAGAGAAATGGGGTTGTTGTTGTACCTCTGCTTGATTGTGTGGTTTAGAAGCCTTTGGAGGAGTTCAGAAAGGTGTGAGGTGCTCCCTAGAGAAGGGCTCGATTGCTATAAACTGAGCTTGATGGGAAATTTTGGTCAGAGATCAGAAGACCAGATTCTGACAAAAATGGAAAAAGTAGAGGCCAGGTTCAGAATGTTTTAGCTGGTACAAGTATTTCATTGGTTGATCCAATATGTGTTGTACTCTAGCAGAAATTTATCTATTTTTATACACATCCTGATATTTTGTAGATTAGGGTTAAAGGCACTATACTAAATTATCTGGCACAGAACATTTCAAAGCAGTTAAATGTTTATGAATGTCATAGATCCTTTTTTGTTTTTGTTGTTTTTTGTCTTTTGAGACTGGGTCTCACTATGTAGTTTAGGTCAGCCTTGAGCTCAGAAAGCAGCCCTCTCTGAGCAGCCTAGGATAGTCTTGAACTCCCAGTAATGCACCTGCATCAGCCTCCTAAGTGCTGGGAGTGCAAGTTTGCCACCATGTCTAGCCATCATAGATATTTTAACTGCCTTTGGTCAGATCCACAGTGAAAATCAGGAATAAATATTTGAGCCGAAAGATGTGAAAAGTTTGCAATTTTAAAATAAAAGAAGCATCTACAAATTGGGGCTTTTGAGGAAATGCTTTCTAAAATGATTAAGTCATTAAAAAGAGGCCAAGTATTGTTACATGAGAACAAATGGAAAGATGACATGCAGACATGTCAGGAATTAGAAAGACCTCACACTTCAAATATCTACTTGAAGAGAGCTCCAGGATGACCTGCTTATTCAGAGATACTGGCAAATATTTCCCAAATTTCAGCCATACATGCACTCAGAAGGCATTGCAGCCATGATCCAAGGGGGAGTGGCTACTGCTAAACAACTGGCAGACCATAGTGGCATTTTCATGCAAAATGCAAGAGTTATGGGGTAAGGGAGATTCCTGACAAAATTTTAACTGTGCATTTTTTTTCTTTTTCTTTTTTTTTTTTTTTTTATTGTATTGGATAATCTCAGGATGTTGCATTCCAGGCAGGCATTTATGCCATGGAGCTATTTCTGTAGCCTCTAACAAGATTTTAGACAAAGGCCTGGGAATCAGACAGTGTTCCCTTCAGAGGGCTGTGTGTGAAAATGAGTGAAGCCAATAGTTTAGTGGATATGTAGACGTACTATATGTAGAGTATGCACTGAAGGGCAGACAGATGTAGGGCCACCTCAAGCAATGCAGACAGTAAGGTTATAGGGCTGCCTAAGACCTTTGGAGTTCACATCTTGGCAAAACTTATCCCAGGTGCATTGTACAGAGCTGCAACATTTCCTGTCTGATCTGCTGGGTTTAAGTCTTGCTTTGGTCCCGTTCCTTTGCATTTCTTCATTTCTCTCTTTTGGAATGGAAGTGTTTACTCTGTGACATGCTCTATGAATAAAATTTAACTTCCTTTTTGATTATTACAGGGTTACATAGGTGAGAGGTACCTTATCTTTGAATCCTAGAGAAGATTCTCAACTTGTACTTTTGAGCAATACTGAAACTATCAAAACTTTGGCGACTTTCAGAGATGAATTAAATGTATTTTGCCTAATGAGAAGCATGAAAGTTTTCAGGGCTCACGGGATAGAATGTTATGGTTTATGTCTAAACTATCCCCCTAAATTCTTATGCACAAGGTACATAACAGATCATGCAGATTGAAACATTTAATCTGAAGATTAAAACATTTAGTTTAGCAACAGAGTGCACTGTCAGGAGCTGGAGCCTTGTTCGTGTCCATGTCTGAGTTACTTCTCTCATTGCTGAGACAAAACACCCAATACTTAAACTTAAAGGCAGAAAGTTTTATGTAGCCCACAGTTTGCAAAAGTTTCACATCATAGCTAGCCTGCCTCAAGACAGGGTGACATGGCAGAGAGCCATGGTGGAAAAGAGACAGGTCAGCACGGGCAGAAGGCTCCAATGTAGCTATGTAGTGAAGGTGCGGAAAAGAATAAAAAAGAGCACTGAGTGATCACAGCAACCTTCCTTATGTCCCTAATGTCCACGCTACTTGCCTTGGGGTGGGTAGCACTCACAGCAATGGGTACTCGCGTTTTATTCCCACTCAAAACTATGATTAACTGGTCAGTTGACTAATGTAGTAATCATGTGCCTTTAATCCCAGCTTCATATACTTTACACCCAGGCACCTCTGAGAAAGAGCCACCTCTGAGCTAGCTCAGGTGGATGAATCTATGAATCAAAGTAAAGCTCTTCAGGTATGTATCTCAGCTACCAGAAAAAGCCAGTAAGAGAGTGTTACTAAATGTCTATCTTGCTGAAGAATCATTTCCAACTGATCTGATTTGGTTTCTCAGTGCTGGAGTCCCTTTGTTTTTCTTTCTTTACTTTTTTTTTTTTTCTTGTTGCAGCTCCTTCAACGTCACAAAAATTTCATCTCATAATTGAATATCTATCTAGTACTTAATATTTCTATATATCATCCAGATATTTCTAATTATTCCTTTCGACAAGAGTGTGAACTAAGATACTCTGGTGTTGAGTATATCATCTTTTAAATAAAGATGAAGTTTGAGCAATTGCTAACAGTCATGTAATATATTAATTACAGAGACAGAATTAGAATTCTCAATCTCCTATGCCTCTGCACTTTAGAAAATCAGACAGGAATTGAACTTTGCTTTAAATGAAGAAACAACTTACCAGGGAACAGCAATTGATGCTATTCTAAGGAATGGCAAGGTATCTATTTGGTGGTCATGAGATTGACATGAGTTAGTTTGTTACACTTTAAAATATATTTTCTAACTATGTTACCAAGAGAGACCTAGTGTTACACATAAGAGATTTAAATAACCTACAATGGTTATGAGGCTGCCTCTCCAAAGTGAGAAGCATTTGTGAAAATGATAGATTTAATACAGACTTATTTTTCCTGCAGTTACATATTAATGACAAACATCCTTTCTGCAAACAAATGACTGTCATTCTTCTACAGCATTACATGGAGTGCAGGTCAAATCATCTTTGCTAATATATATTTGACTATATGTAAAACCCATAAAGTAGATATCAGTTTAGTACTTCAAGTTCTACTTGCTAGTGTTGCAAAAAGTGTCGTAAAAATGAAATACAGCAGTACTATCATTCATATTCTACTTTTTCTTAGTATATATTTTGTTATTGTTGTTCCAGGGACTGAACTCAGGCCCTTGTGTTTGCCAGGGAAGTGCTTATTTTACCGAGGCATCTCTCTGGCCCTAAGTGATTTATTTTCTTATATAAAATTTTTATAAGTTTTAGTGGGCATATGTTTACTTATAGTACAATAATTACTTTTTTCAAAAACATCATTGCAGAGATACAAAAAAGTCCAAGGTAGTATTCATTATTCCTAACCTTAAAATACAAATGTACTACATGATCAAGGGTCAGCAAGAATCAGAGCTATACTGTTTGAAATAGTTATAAATATACTTTACCAAATCAAAGAACTTTAATTTTATATTCCAACTTTATTATAATTATATTAAAATATTCTTTTATATAATGTAACTTTTGAAGAATTCCATTCAGTCTTAATTTCAACCTTGCTCGTTAACCAAGTCAGTTGGCAATAATTTCTTGCTGTTCTGATTTTTATCTGTTCTCACTCTCACCTAATCCCATTTTCTTAACCCACAACCATGTATTTACTGGGTCTTTCTGCTCTGCTTCTTTCTGACTTGCCTTCTGACCTAGAATTGTGATCTCTGGAGATGACAGCATCACTTGATTCTGAGGGCTTTTTATGTTGTTTTTGTTTACCCAGTGGGAAGTGCAGGGGAAATGGAAAGCAAGAAAGACAGGTTGAGATATTTAATCTCACTTTGCCAAAGAGTTCACCTGACTCTTTTCTCTCCTTCTGGTATAGATACTCATACTTTACCCCATTTCACAGAATCAGCTCTCACTACTCTGAGTTCTGACTACATAACTTCCTAACCTTGGTTCTGAGATTAGTAATGGCTTTTCATTTCTGCCAATGTTTGACTGCCTCTTCATTCGCATTGTTCTTATCTGTGCTCACATCTGTATGAATAGTCTCCATTAAATTTCAGTTACACCATCTTGACTGGGCCATCTGATTTTTCCTTGGGACACTGACAGATAGAATTTATTCATATAAAAGGAATGAATTTCTATACAGAAAAGTAAAAATAACTTTTTACTATATTAATCTGTTTATTAGTATGTTTTCCTACTTTTTACTCTTCATCCTTATCAATTCTAATGTCTGTGAATTGACAGAGAGAACTCGAACAATAAAAGTCCTCATAAAGCAATCTTGCCTTTTGATCTTCAGAGGTCTCTGGCATGAACTCAGCCCCAGAAGCTAGAGTTTGAAGAAGTTTGTTGATGCAATGTAGCATGCAGATGAGGGAGGAGAAGTGCAGGTGTGAGGTGGGAAGGGGCAAATGGAGCATGCCAAGCACAGTCCACCTCTTTTTCCTTCTAATTATCACTTGTGATTTTTACCAAGTAGAAAACATAAAGATCTTCAACAAGAAGAACAAGGAATTCCTTAATATATTTATTATGTTTGCCTCATGATAACTCAACTAGACCTCCAAGAAAATCTAGTGTTCATCAGAAATACTCTTTATGTAAGGGAATAGAGGGGACAGAGGGAGGAAAAATTAGTGGAAAACAGATATGTCACTGGCACGTTCTCAGTTTATTCCTTAAACTCATTTCACTTTTTCCTTAGATTTATCAAAACTAAAAAAAAGTATCTCATATAATTAGTGACATAAATATGTATTTTCTTGTTATATGAATCTTTCTTCCTCTTACCTTTATTATATTGCTGATATTTTTCCATCAGTCAGGCTTGATGGGAAAGGAGAATTAAGACAATCCCCATTCCTCATGTGATGGACATCTTGGTTGTTTCCAAGATTTTGCTATCACACATTGTGCTGCTATAAACATAGGTACACATATATCTCTATGATACAATGTATCCAAATCCTTTGGGAAAATTCACATGAGGAATGGTTGAAAAAGATGTGGTATTTCTATATAATGGAGTATTACTCAGCTATTAAGAATGATAAGTTTGAAGCATTTATACTGAAGTGGATGCCACTTGAACATATACTCATAAGTGAAATAAACCAGACACACATGTGTAAATATCGTATAGTCTCCCTAGTATAACAAGCGAAAAGCAGAAATACA
>PVKA01041510.1:7170-18140 GCA_004027165.1 Ctenomys sociabilis | reverse complement strand
CCTACCTGGTCATGGTGTATGATCTTCTTGATGATTAGCTGTATTCTATTTGCCAGGATTTTGTTGAGTATTTTTGCATCTATGTTCATGAGGGAGATTGGCCTGTAGTTCTCCTTTTTGGTTGTGTCTTTCCCTGGTTTTGGAATGAGTATTATACTTGCCTCCAGAAATGATTTTGGGAGGACTTTTTCCTTTTCAATTTCATTGAAGAGTTTGTGGAGTGTAGGGATTATATCTTCTATAAATTTCTTGTAGAATTCAGCTGTGAATCCATCAGGCCCTGGACTTTTCTTTGTCGGTAGGCTTTTTATTACGTTTCGTATTTCTTTGGCTGTTATCGGCTTATTGAGAGTTGTAATGTCTTCTTGATTTGGTTTTGGTAATTTGTACCTTTTGAGGAATCTATCCATTTCTTCTGTGTCTTCTATTCTGTGAGCATAAAGATTCTCGAGGTAACTATTGATAATCTTCTGAATTTCCACTGGGTCTGTGGTGATTACACCCTTTTCATTCCTTATGGCTTGTATTTTAATTTTTTCTTTCCTCTTTTTTGATTAGGTTATCTCGGGGCTTATTCATGTTATTCAGTCTTTTGAAGAACCAGCTGTTTGATTCATTGATTATTCTGTTTCATTCATCTCAATTGAATTAATTTCTGCTCTAATCTTTATGATATCTTCCTGTCTTTGCCCTCTGAGTTTAGTTTGTCCTTCCTTTTCTAGATTGCCAAGGTGCAACATTAGGGTGTTTATTTGTTCCCGTCTGTTTTCCTAATGTGTGAGGTCATAGCTGTGATTTTCCCTCTGAGAACTTCTTTCATCGCATTACATAAATTCCAATAAGTTGTGGTTGAATTATCATTGAATTGTAGATATTGTTGAATTTCTTCTTTAATTTCATCTGTGGGCCATTGATTGCTGAATAGGGTGTGGTTTAATTTCCATGTATTTAGTGGGTTTCTCTTATCATTTATTTCTGGTTTCATTGCACTGTGGTCAGATAATATGCATGGGATAATTTGTGTTTTCTTGCCTATACTTAAGCATGACCTATGGACCAGTATGCGATCTTTTTTAGAAAATGACCTGTGTGCAGCTGAAAAAAATATGTATTCAGCTGTGGTTGGTGGAACATTCTGCATATGTCCACCAGGTCCATTTGTTCCAAGCTCTGGTTCAGTTCTGCTACTTCTTTGCTAATTTTTTGTTTGGTTGACCTATCTTTTTGAGATAAGGGAGTGTTAAGGTCTCCTGTTAAGATTGTGGTCTTGGATATTCGATTTTCCATGTCCATTAAGATTTGTGTCACACAGGTGGTGCTCCTGTGTTCGGTGCATGGATATTTGTGAGGGTTACCTCTTCCCCTTGAATTTTTTCCCTAACCAATATATAGTGGCCTTGTTTGTGTCGTTTGATCATTCTTGGGTTGAAGTTGAGACTGTCTGAGAACAGAATTGCTACTCTTTTTTCTGAGGTGCTGGAGCATGTAACATTGTATTTGATCCTTTGACTTTAAACCTATGAATGTCTTTTTGAGTTAAGTGTGTTTCTTGTATACAACATATTGTTGGGTTTTGTTTCCTAATCCAGTGTGCCAGTCTATTTCTTTAATTGGTGAATTGAGTCCATATACATTGATTGTTATAATTGAAATGTGTTGACTTATGATTGTCATGGTATTTACCTGCTGTTGTTTACTGTTTTTTGTCCTGTATTTAATTGTTTACACTATTTGGTGGTTTTCTTCTGTTCTCATTTGTGGAGTTCTCATCATTGTGCTCCCTCTCTAGAACATCTTTCAGTAGCCTGTGTAGGGATGGCCTTGTCATCATGAAATTCTTTAGTTGTTCTTTGTCATGGAAATATTTCACTTCTCCATCAAAGTTGAAAGAGAGTTTTTCAGGGTATAGTTTTCAGGCAAGTTTTTCCTTGCCTTCATGGTTTGTGAAGATAAGTTGGCTGTAATTCTGATGGGTTTTCCTTTGAATGTGATCTGCTTCTTTTCTCTAGCAGCTTTCAGCATATTATTCTTGTGTTGGATTTCTGGAATCTTGACTATTAGATGTCTTGGTGTGTTTTCAATTGGATTGAAGTTATTTGGTGTTCTATATGCTTCGGTTATCTGAATGTTAGATTGTTTCCTCATATTTGGGAAGTTTTCTGCTATTACTTCTGCCCATATTCTTTTTATATCATTTGTATTGACTTCTTCATTCTCATTGATGCCTATTAATCTCACATTGTTCATCTTGGCATCATCTTGCAGATGGATTATTTTTTCCTGCATTCTTGTTGTTGTTAAGAGATCCATTCTCACCTTTTCACTAGCTGCACCTGTATATTCAAGATCTGAAACTCTTTGCTTTCACTCAAATGATTTTGTAGACTCGTGATTGAAGTTTTAAGTTTTTCTATATCTCTTTGACTCTGCTTCATGTGATCCTATTTCTTTCCTGTATTGCTCAATCAAGGAATCCGTCATATTTCTGATTTCCTCTATATTTTTTAATAAGTGTCTTCTTTAGAAGTAGGTATTAATTTTTTTTACTGCACAGAGTTTTTCAAATTGGGTTTTCTCCATATATTTCCATAATTGATTCTCTACTTCATATGCTATGACTTCAAAGATTTCTTTTTTTATTTCAGAAATTATTTCTGCTTTGAGTTCCTCTTTACCTTTGTGCTGTTGTTTCTTTGCTTGCGATGGTGTTCATTCATATTTTTCAGCTGGAATAGTGTTCTGTGCACTTGTTCTGAGCGGCATTGCATTTTCCCCATATGCTTCTGGATTTCACTCATTAGTTCAGATGCTATGCATTCAAAATTTTCTTTTTTTCTTTTAGGCCTTAATTCTGGTCTGAGTTCCTCTATGCCTTTCTGCTTTTGTTTCTTTGCTTCTGCCTCTGTTAATTCATTCATTTCAGCTGAGCTAGTGTCCTCTGCACTTATTGGTGTGCTTGAGGCTTGAGATTGCATTTTGCTCCTTGTCTTTGTCATTTTGTGTAGCACTGATCTCTCACTTTTGGGGTAGAGCTTTGGTGCAGTTACAACTTTAGTGCATAATGAGATTCGGGTGCCAATCTATTATGTTTGAGATTATCCAGTTATGCCTGGCCTGGATCTAGCTCTTGTGCTCAGCTCCTTTCTGCTGCAGCGTTTCTGGTACAACTGTGAGCCTGTAGTTTTCCTCTTTTGTGCCCCTCCCCCAGGGAGCACTGCGGAGTGCTGAAGCTCTCCCACACACTCACCCACTCACTGCACCATTCTGGGCTGAATCAGGGGCCGGAAGAGTCACAAAAATTCTCACTGCCTGGGCATGATTAGGGAGCAGAGGCTCCGGAGTGTTGCTGGGCAGCCGGGCTGAGGTGGATTGGGCTGAGTGAGAGTTTCAGAAATTCATGCTCACTTGGAGGCCTTGAGGATGGGGCTTGTCCTTCATTTATAGCCCCCTTTCTTTGTTCAGTTTTGTCAGAGATGGGTATTCCATTGCCATCCAAATATTGTAGGTGCATGAATTCAGCAAAATATTCCAATATAGTCCAGTAGTCCACTATAGTAGTGGATTATCCATAGCAGTAGCAATGTCCGAATTTGTTGACTTGAGCCTTCCACAGCTCAGCATATTAGCATGGCTTCACTTTTCATACAGCGTTTTTATACTTTTCTGCTGGATGGTTAAGAAAACACATTCATTTTGGAGGTTGCCCACTGAGCAATGTGCTATTAACTTCTCACTCGCTGTGCTGTAGACTGAAGCTGCTTAACAGGTTAATGCTTCTCTAGCAAAAGTTCTTGCTTTAGTTTTGTTCTTTGTTCATTCTCAGACTATGGCTTTCATCTTGCATTCCTGTGAACTACTTGCTTTTCAGTACTGACTTCAGGAACTGTTAGCCACAAAACTGACCTGAAATAGGAATGTTCTTGCTTGGGATAAGACAACAGCCCTACGAGGGCTGATTCAGATTGATTCAAGCTCCTGAACAACATTGACTTCTTCTGCCTGTAGCTCCTAGTCAATTGATATATATATATATATATATATATATATATATATATATATATATATATATATATATGGATGTTGAAGATATTAGTGTGCTTTCCTGGAGTTGGTAGCTCCCTGAATGAATCTTTCTTTTTACCAACAATTGTTTCTAAGTATATAGGCTTTCTGTGCAGTGAACTTCTCAACCTGAGCTAGGTAACAGTGGAAGTGGTGAAAATATCATATTTTGACATACAGTGAAAGTGTCCATAGGATTTTCTGACAGGTTGGACGTGAGGTACGAGGAAAAAAATGGTTGATAACTCCAAAAGCCTTCAGTCAGAGACCTGGAAATACAGAGGTATCATCAGCTGAGACTAGGGGGGCTGGGGATAGAGCAAGTTTAGGGAACCATGGTGAATTAAGCTTGGATATTGTAACAGTTATCTATTGCTATAGAACAAAATAATCACTATTCAATAGCTCATGATAATGACCTATTATTGTGTCCCTATTTCTGTAAGTCAGGGATTCAGCAATGACTTAGTTGGGTGCTTCTGGCTCAGAGCTCCTCAGAAGGCCCCAGTCAGGATGTCAATGGGCTTGAAGTTCAAACTGGACTGCAGGATCCAATCAAGCTGATTGTTCACATGACTGTTGCTAGAGGCCTCAGTTCTTTACTATGTAAGCTTCTTCTTAGTCTAGCTGGATGTCCTCGTAATGTGGTAGCTGGCCTCCTCCAAGGAAAAGGTTCTGAGAAAGAGAGAGAGTAACCAGTGTGGAAGAGTTACAGTGCCTTTTATGAATGGTCTCTCAAGTCACACACCTTCACTTTCACTTTTCTCTGTTGTCAGAAGGCAGTGATTAAGACCAGGACATGCAGAAGGGCAGAATTAGGCTCCGCTTCTTGAAGAAAACAGTGTTACGAGTTTATGAACATATTTTAAAACTGTCGCAGATGTACTAAGTTTGAGATATCTATCAGCCATCTTCGTGGAAATGTCATGTAAGCATTAAATATGTTAACCTGGGGCTCAAGAGAGAGAGGTGAGAGACAAACATGTAGGAGTCCTGTGCCTACAGATGACACATGTATTGGGATCACTGATGGTTCCATCAGTGATGGATAGAGAAGGAAGTCCAGAAGATCAATGGACTTAATTCTTTGGAGAGTCCTCGAGTCCTCCATCACCATGGAAGGTGAGTTCCCTCACAATTACCATATACTGCCCCATCCTGTTTGGAACAGAATTGGAGAGGCCAAGAGTCAGGCCATATTGTTTATTTATTTTTTATTTTTTGGCAGAATCAGGGATTGAACCCAGGCCCTTGAGCTTGCCAGGGAAGCATTTATTCCACTGAACCATCTCCCCAGCCCTAGAGTCAGGCCATATTGGAAGGGAAACTTTCAAAGTAAAAGTCAGTAAGAAAACAAACCCATGAGGCCCAGTCCTGTTTGCATCTCATAGAATGGGGAAATAGAGTGCTGCTGATATAGTAGGTTCGGGTTCAAGCGAAGAGATGTTAAGTATAATTGTTAACTCAGTGGCTTGGGAATCACATAGGGGGTCAGCACAGTTCTACAGAATTTATGTTTGCAGTGCTGGACTTCAGTCTTGCTTTGGTACTGTTCTTTTCTATTTCCCAATTCCTCCCTTTTGGAATGGGAGTACTTCACCTGGGCTATTGTACATTAGGATTAAGAAACTTTCTTTTTGATTTTTGCAGAGGTTCACAGGGAGGTGGCAAAGGATCTGAGGGGAATGAACTTTGAGACTTTATGCAGTCATTAGGCTTAGGATTGTTTTCCTAAGATTTAGGTATCATATTCCTAATAAGAGGGACATGACAGTAATTTAAACAAACAGTTCCAGTAAAACATATGTATTAGGAAATGTTGAGGTCAAGCAGGACCCTGTGGGACGATAAGAGGATTTTGCAGAGTGATGTTGGCCCTTGAAGAGCAGGGAGGATGGGGAATGTTCTGGCAAAGGGAGTTCTATAGACAGGTTAGCATCCAGGGAAAACACAGACCAACCAGGGAGTCACTGTACTCCAGGTGCACAGCTGCACAGAAGCAGGACAGATAGGAGCCACATCTGTGACAACAGTGTCTAGTCATCACCAGATCCACAGAGGGGCACGTAAGTTGAGCCCTTGGTTGCCACGTGTCTAGGGGATCTTAGTGTCCCCATGGCAGAATGGTATATATGGCTAATGTCTCCACTCCATGCCCAACTCTGCATCCATTACTCAGCTCTGGGAATGACTATCTCTAGCAGTGAGCTTCTGCCTTTCAACTCCCATTTTCCATGAAATAATGTGAGATGGTGGAAAGAGCAAGTGTTTTGGTGCCCAGACCTGGATATAAATATGAATCAAATCTCCAAATTTATTTACATGGGCAATGTATAAATCTATTCAAGCACCTCTGGAAAACATGATAATAACACTATGGTGGATGGCCACATTGCAGTCAACTTGTTACACCCAGCTGAACTGAACTAGCATGGTACTGGGTGTAAGAGGCCTAGCTGAGGATTTTCACCAGAAGCATAAGAGGCAGAGCTAGAGAAGACATTGGGAGGCTGTTAGGGAAGCTGTTTGGAGAAGCTGTTGGGAAGCTATTGGAAGCTGCTAGTCCATCTGGGCTACTCTTCTGGAGGGCCTTGGCATGCTGGCTTTACAGATAAATTTGGCTGTTTTTGTTGGAGGAACTTAAGACCTCAGCGTTGCTGAGAATGGCTATGGTACTTTCAGGGGAGGTCTGGTGCTCACCTTGAACATGCTTTCTGGCTCCAGTTCAGATCCCTCAACCCGGTAGCACAGACCCTTCATCCCACTGGATCTTCTCAGCACAGCTATGTGAAGCAGGCCTACATAAGACATTGCCAAGGGCTCCTGACCTCCAGTTGGATTTGTGGGAGGTATTGTTATAGGGTCTAGGTCTTCAGCTAGACTCGTGCAAGATATTATTGTAGGATCTAGGCCCTGATCCAGGCCCTCAGCTAGATTATTTGGTCTTTAGTGTGTGGACAGATTTCTTGGACTCTTTGTATATGATTCTTTCGGTGATTTATTATAAAATAATCTTATAAAATGTGTCCTGTATTGTATCCCCCTTTGCAAAATCCCAAACTACCACAAACACCTTTATGACAGGATAAACTAAAGGCCTGGCACAGTAAGTACTCACATGACAATTCTTTCCTGCTTTGAAGGTTTAGAGAATGGGATATCAGGCAACAAACTCTATGTCTCCTAGTCAGCTCCCCCTGGTGTCTGGCTCAGGATGGGGCTCACATGGTTATCAGTAATGGAAGTACTAGAACGTGGACCACATAGTGGCCCCACAGCAGGAGCAGGGGCTGAATGTGCTAAGCAGTGGGCATGTGGGGGAAGCTGAGGCTGAGGAGCAGCTGGACCAAGTACTCCAGAACAGGAATCAGGTCAGCCATATGATCAGTCACCCCAGAAGGTTGTCGTTCATCTGGGCAGAACTACATATCTGGGCAGAGAAGTTTTCATCAAACAAGATGCAGTTCCCCTTGTAACATAAACTTCTTTTATGCCTTGACCCTGCTTCTCTGTGTCCCTTTCACATTACCCAAAAGCAGTGTGGGGTGAGGGCTTACTGGTATGTATGACAAGGGTTGGCCCTTTGGTTGGAACTGACCTAGGGAGGAGATAGGCCTTGGAGCACATGGAGTTGTGAGATTCTGGCCATCTCTCATCTCTGTTCACACAGCTGCTTGTATTCCTTGTGGCTATCCTTGTTACCTTTGAGCAACAGTCCTGCTTCCACCGGGCAAAGTGACCCATTGCAAAGCTTCTCTACTTCAGTCCCACCCCAACCCTGATGTAACTAGTTCTGGTCCAGATCCCTCTGGGTCAGTGAATAAAGTTGTCACCTATGGACTCATTGGTACCTATGTAACTCTTCAGTATGGCTGTCCCAAGGACCCCTTGCCTACCCATGGACACAGCAGGCAGAAGCCACCCTCATGTAGACTTGCCATCCCAGTCCTTACCTTCCTACAGGGTTTGCCTGAGGTAGGTCAGTCTTCCTGATGCTGGGAACAGAGAAAGGGCCTGCAATCTGGCCTTCCTAATCCACCTCTCCTTCCTGGCCTACCTCTGGGTGGGTGGCCCTGCCCAGGTTGCCTCTGGCTTTGACAACAAACTCAAATTTTAGCACTTGTCCCTAATTAGTGCCCCACAGGGATCTAGTGTTAATGCCATGCAAATTGTCACCTTTACTCACTAGAGCAGACACTAAGATAACAGCTTTCCTAACATCCTTCCCTGGTGCTATTTTCATAGATTCGCTTTCCTAGATGATGCTACTCTTGTGGCCAGTCTGTGTAGTGAGTGACAGTGACACAGTTGCTAAGCCACACATTTCCATATTCCCAGAGGGAAGGAATTCTTTCTGGTTCTTTCCTCTCTACAACTTTGGGATCACATGGAAATCAGAACCATAGACCCTCAAAGTTCTTCCTATAATCACTGGCTCTTGGACACCATAGACCCTCTCCCCTCTGTTCTGGATTCACATCTTGGGTCTGAGTGTGATGGACCTGGACTGCTATTGCCCACATGAAGAAGAGGGGTGAAGCTGGGAGTCTGCCTTGTTCTCTGTTCCTCTGAGGTGATATTTGGAGGAGGAGGAGCACCAGAAGCGGACCAACTGGAAGGACAGCAGGTAGCAGTGTGCTTGAGCACCAGGAAGTCTCTTCTGTCACTGTGTGAACCACATCTTCATATTCTTGTTTCTGAACCATGTGGTCAGCAGGCTCCAAGCCTTTGGGGAGCTCCTATCACTTGTGATGTGCTTTCAAGTATTACCGTGCTCTGTCCTTTGAGAATGGAAGGACAATGGCAGCTGTAAGGGACAGGACAATGTATAATCTCAAGTCTCTGACCCTCTGAGAGGTCCAGGGAAGCTTCCTGAGTCTCTTATGGTGGAACCACTGTCCACATTCCTTTTGTCTGAGCCAATGGCCAGTTACTTTCTAGGCTCTAGAGTCAGGTAGAGAAGCCAAGCTACTCTATTTTTTTTTTTTTTTTTTTCTTTTTGAGACAGGGTCTCACTGTGCAGTTCAGGCTGGCCTTAAGCTCACTTTGTAGCTCAGGCTGGTCTCGAACTCACAACAATCCTCCTGCCTCAGCCTCCCTAGTGCTGGGATTACAGGCCTGCGCCACCATGCCCGGCTGCCAAGCTACTCTAAATGAAACCCCTTCCTCCCAGGTAGGAGCGGTGGGTCTCTGGGTGGTGATCACTTCACTGACCTCAGACCGGTGGCTCTATGTTTCTAGGTCTTGTGCTCCAGAAATCCAGCTGCTGACTGATCTTGTCCATGTGGCTTGTTCCACGGACTGGATATGTGTTGGCATCCCAGCAGGAGAAACAATGTCAGGTCTGAGATTCTTCTTTTTTTTTAGACAGATCTTGCTGTGTGATTTAGGCTGGCCTGGAGCTCACTATGTAGCCTAGCCTGAATCATAGCAATCCTGGTGCCTCAGCCTCCCAAATACTGGGATCATAGCCATGTGCCGCCAAACCCAGCTCCTTCTTGATGCTTTCTGAAGCAATTCTGAAAGTACTCTTTTGTGAATATTTTTATGATGTGTGATATAAAATACAGTGGATGCTGCTGTGTGTTGCCTATCAGAAAGTCAGGATTATAAAGACCTTAACATGTGTTCCCATCCACTTTAGTCCCAGCTTCTAGCATTGCATGACTTCTGGTTCTTCCCCAAAGTCCAAACGACCACACAAGGTAGACAGATGTTTTGAATTGACTCAGGACATCAAGACAGCCACAACAGTGCGACTAAAGATGCCATGAAAAAGGACTTCCAGAACAGTTTCAGGAAATGGCAAGAACAATGGAATAAGTATGTTTGAAGGAGGTAGAATATTTTGAGGGGAATTAGTGACAATATGCCTTTCATTGTATTAAATTAAAAAATTAAATATCACCATACGTGTTCCCAGTTTTGTCCATATACATAAATTCACACTGATAGCTTTTAGCTTATTCAGATTTAACAACCTCTGGGTCACATATAAGCTTGCAAAGTTTCTTCATCATCTAAAAACAAGTGGGAGCTGAAGTCAGTCCATGCTCTGTTTGCCAAGCCACAAACTCTGGCATTAGTTTTCCAGAGTGAACCGCTCCTATCAAGCCACAACTCTCAGAATTTCTTCAGTTTGCAGATAATCTGGCTGTGCAAGATTCTTACATTAGCCTGAAGAGCTGTTAATTCTTTCAAGTATTACCCGTGCGGAATGAGGTGGCTTTAGCACTTGCATGCTCGCAGTCCAGCTGCAATAAATAGGGCAGTATAAACTCAGAAGAAAGATTTTTTTTTTAATGCACACCAGGGGGCACTATAGGCTCTCGGTGTCCCTGCATGTCACCTCTGTGACAATACCATGCAGGACTTAAAAACTCAAGGTGTCTGACAAGGAGGCCTGGAGTTCTTAGGCGACTTGCTCAGGGGTGACCAGTTCCCAGTAGCTCAGGAATCTGGCTTCGGGTTTGCTTTACCTTGTTCTCTGATTTGTACTCTGAGCACTTCTCGATGGATCCGGAATGAGCAAACAGCCTCTGCCTTCTTGACTTTTCTTTAAGCCCAGGCTTGAATTGAGATTGCAACAGTAGCACTGTCTGTCCCCTGAGGTTAATCATACCTTATGGAACAGTAATTCCAGTTCTAGTTCCTTCTCTAGTAGGCAAAAGAAAGTTGTACATCTCTGTAGCTTTATTTATAATAGATCCAAAACTTATATATCAACACATGAACTTTATATTTCCTATGTGGTCATTGAAGTCTTCTCAGGGTTTATCTTGTAGTCCTGTACATTATTCTGTAGTTCCTTTGTCTGTGTCATCCATGTGGATGAGTCACGGCCAATGCTTGACCAGAATGCTCTCTGTGAGAGCCTGAGAAAAAGATTTCTCTTCATGTGACTCTCC